>CAUYRH010006527.1:0-19680 GCA_963574655.1 Perodicticus potto
ATTCTGATCCTGGCAGAAGGAATTAAGACGGCTGTGTTTTAGGCCCCTCCTAAGACCTTCTCATGGTCTTTTCACAATGGCAGCTGCCTGGCTGCTGAGACCTTCTAATTATGGCTGCCTCCCCAGGCTGCCACTAAACCTATGATAAATCCACTCCAACTGGCATTCAAATCTGGTTGCTGTATGCTGTTCAAATCTGCCCACTCTTCTATGTTGGTCACTCAATGCATGGCTTCTCCCCAAAACTGAAAGCTTGGAAAGGCTTCATCCCATCTCAGACATCTGTGGGGTGCCAGATGATCCCAGCCAGTTGCAATCACTTGCATACTTCATCAGATTCCCATTGCTCTGGATCCAATTCTGTATCTAGCTTATCACCTCCTTTCTGTGCTCCCTGAGCTACAAATATGGGTAAGGTCCCTCAGCAGGTATGGCTGTGTTCTCTCCTTTTTCCCAGTCATTCTAGGAAAGCTCAACTGAACAATCCTTCTATTCCACCATCTTGCGCCATCCCCTGGTGGATATGATTTTGAATTAACTTTTTCTGACTTTTCAAAGGCAAGCTCCTGACCTTGAATCACATGTCAGTTAGAAGGTAGAAATTCTCATTCAAGAATTCTGGCTAAGCTAAATTCTCTAGACTAGCTTTGGTTAAGAACATCATAATTGGCTTGGTGCCTGTAGCACAGTGGTTATGATGCTGGCCACATATACCCAGGCTGGAGGGTTTGAATCCAGCACATGCAAGGTAAATGATGACAACTGAAACAACAACAACAAGAAAAAGAACAATAGAAATAGCTGGTGTTGTGGTGGACATCTGTAGTGCCAGCAACTTGGGACGCTGAGACAAGAGACTCTCTTAAAACTAAGAGTTTGAGGTTTCTGTGAGCTGTGACACCATGGCACTCTACCAAGGGCAACATAGTGAGATTCTGTCCCCCCGCCCCTGCTAAAAAAAGAAAATCGTACTTGATTACTAGCTTGCTTAGTGCTGATATGCATTTAGTTTCCCAGGTATAGTACCCTCTGTTATATGCCTAACTTCCACCATAATCCGGTTATTTCATATTTATCACTATAATTGTAGTTATCTTTATTTTCAGCTTTAGAAATCCATGATCACCATAAACTAATATTGTACTGTTGAGGCAGCTTGCTTGATATACTGAGTGATTCCCTGAGGCAGAAACCTCTTCAGAAGATTGAGATGATTCAGCTCCCACTCCCATTTTCCCTGGGGAATCATTCACAATGCAGACTTGATCATGTTTACATAGAGTTCCAAATGAGATACAAAGATGACAAACAACTTTCAGTGCTTATGCAATCCTTCCTTCCCTAAAAAATTACTAAACGGAGGTTCTCAATATTCATTTGGAGATGAAGAAAACAAACCAGACTTGGTATTGGAAAAACCACCTGCAGCCATTTTTCTAATATTCTGGCTTTGATCAAATGCTATAGTTTTGCTCCAAGCAATTTTGCTCCTAATCATTTAACTCACATGTGGTGGCGAAAGGTAGGTTAATCGATCATGTTTTAGATTCATTGATATTCAGTCCAAATATTCTGGCCCTGTAAGAACAGACCAATTTCACAGATGCCTTCAGGCAGTTGCTAAGCTGTTACTCTGTTCTTCAGAGTAAACTGTCCCTTTGTGCAAACGACAGAAATTCCTAAATCCAGAACATAGTGAAGAAGGAAGAGGAGGGAAAAGGAGAGAATGAGGAAGGGGAGAATAGAAAGGAAGAAGAGGATGGGGAGAGAAACTCTTCTTTGAGCTTGCTTGTCTTTTCCATTCAAAAGTGGCTAGCTTATGTGGTTTGAGGATGAGAAGACACACAGAGCCAGGAAAGCTTTAAATTAATGAGACACAGTAGCACAAAGAAAGGAACATTGGCTTTGGAATGAGACAGATTAAGTTTTAATTAAGCCTTGGCTCTGCCACTAATCTGCTGTGTCACTTGGATAAGTTTCCTAACTTCTCAGCTTCTAGGTTTCTTCAAGAATAAAATCTCTATCTTTCCAAGGTACCCAGGGATTATAAGGAACATACCTAACATGGGTGCTAGCACATTGGTTGGATTTCAATAAAAGACAGCAGGTAGCATTCTTCTTTAATTCCAGATATGGAAAAGATACAAGAATACCAAGATAAATTGCCCACAACCCCTGGACCTCAGATGCTCACTAAATGAGATTCTGTATTACCTAGATGTGTTGCCTATAAGAAAACAGGTGATTATGCATCTAAGTTTCATTACAGCATCACAAGCATACCTGTTATCCAGGTAGAAAGCTTGAAGTCATCTCAAATCTTCTCCATGTCTCTCTCCCAATATCTAGTTATTCACTAAATCCTAGCACTTTTATTGCTGTGATATTTCTTAACTCAAGACCTCTTCTGTCTATGCCTATTCCTACTACTCTTGTCCTAGTTCTGAACTTAATTATCTGCATCTCAGTTCTTCCTAACTGATATGCTCTTGTTTTTCTCCATTTTAATTCATTTTCCAAACAAATTATCCTTTTGAATTAACTCTTATTCTAACCAATATTTGATTTTTCTATAGCATCACCTAAACAGGGTCTTATTTTTTGTCTTGATAATAATGATCTTCCACAGTTTGGTTCCAGCCTTTTTTTTATACCAGTAGTTTTCAAGTGGGGGTGGTTTTGCTCCCCAAAGGACATTCTGATTTGTCACAACTTGAGAGGAGGGGATACTACTGGCATTTAATGGGTAGAGGGCAAGGATGCTGCTTAACATTCTGTAACGTACAGGGCAGCCACCTACAACCTACAAATTCCAAATGGAATTATTTGGGCCAAAATATCAATAGTGCCAAGACTAAGAAAACATGCTTCCTACCAGAGGTGATAGTTATGAAGAATCACCCAAGTGCCAGTACAGGTCTAGAAATAGAACAACTAAGTGCAAAGTTGCTAGTCAATCAACTAGAGACTGAAACAGCAAGATGGAATTTGGCCAGAATGAGAGGTCAGGAATGCATGTGTCCTTCTTTTATATCATTTACCACACAGGTAGGAAATAAGTATGAATAATAAAGAAATTCAGTTTCACCAGACAGCTGCGTGTCAGCCCTCAGGACAACACTGGGATGAGAAAATCAAGTTGGGTCTTAAACTGGGGAGATGGGAAAGGAGAGGAATGCTGTATTTCTTCTAGGACAGCTCTATTTTAATTATTCATTAAGAAAGTACATCTTCTAACAGGTTATTCATCTCTCCCAAAGATAGGAACAGAGATTTTTGATAAGTAAATGCAAAAACAATGTATAAGATCATTTCTACTGCAAACTTAGGGAAGCAAAAAGTAAAGTAAAATTAATTCACATAACAGAAATTTGACAATAACAATGATCATAATACTAACAATTAGGATAGTGGTTTAGATTAACATATCATCTTTAACCTGAAGAGTTGATGAAATGAAAAAATTCAAATTAAGTTTCTATAGTGATAGAAGAAATTGTGTGATAAAACCTTTAGTGGTGCTATTTTCAGATGAAATATAAATCTCTGAAGTTCCAGATGCAAGGCAGTGGAAATTTTTTATTATTTATTTATTTATTGCAATAAAACACTGAATGTGAGATAATTTGAAAGGGAAATTTAATGATAAGATTTATGCAATGAAGATACACACACACACCCCTTCCCAATATGAGAATCAGCAGAGTTGAATTTCTTAGATTGCTGTGGCTGATTTGTACTTGCATTAGGACCTCTGTGAGGTGACATGTATAATTAATCACTAATATTATTATTAATATCTCTTAATATAGAAGATGGATCATTGTGGATCTAAATTGCACCCTGCCTCAGCTGTTACCTAATTAAAAAACTGAGACCAAAAGTCAGAAAGAAATATTAATGGCATGCAATTTAGTTTAAATCTTAGTTCACAAAGAGAGCTCAAAAATAATTGTATGTTGTGCCATGCGGAATATGTAATACCATTTTGGTACCAATTCCCTTGCTCCTAGGATGAAATAAATGTCTGTTCCCTATTTACATGTTTATTTTATCTCAGGTTGTCAATAAGACCATTAGAAAACATTCGGCTTTGGAGATGGAGAAGTAGAAAATATAAAAGTGTAAATTACAGGGTGAAATGAGGAATTTATTTTTAACCTCATGGAGAATTGGACTTTAATGAGACACTACTTCAGGTCTGAAATGGAAGGTTTGCAGCAAAAAAAAAAAAAAAAAAAAAAAAAAGTCAGATAGTGATTACCAACCCAATCTTTTTTTACAGGATGCTTTCTAAATGACCATAGCTTACATCTGGGTGAAACTGAGAAGTTTACATGTGAGTGCTTATCAATGGTTATTTCATTCGATGGTCACTGTAACCTAACTGTAAGGCAGAGCAGGTGGTACCACCTGTGTTTTACAGAACATGGTGGAAAAAAATCATTCAGAAAAGACAAGTGATTTCTTTGAAGCCACGCAGCAAAATATCCTACCCCATCTCGCCTTATCTAAAGCAAGATTTTATTTTATTGATTATTTATTTTTTGGCACTAGATGACCATTATTGTCACTTCTACACTGGGTACTAAAATAAGTTTTTGAAAAGTGTGTTACATTAAGAAAGTGTTGTATATTGTACATACTGTTTCCAACTCCATTATCTTATTTGTTCATCACAACAATCCTCCAAGCTGAGTATTATTATCTCTACTTTAAAGATGAAGGCATTGATGCTCAAAAAGATGAAGGGACTTGCCTGAGGTCATCATTTTGAGGACATGGCTGACACTCAGCCCATATGTTCTGAGCACAAATTCAATGTAAGGCTCTATTATTTTTATTCTGAAGTGTAGCTACGAATGTCAGTGGATGACAAATTTGATAAGTGTTCACCTAATGTGCACAATGTGAGGGTATAGAGCACAATCCCTGGGCAAAAGACTCAACCACAACCTGAACTTTACCTATTAATGCAAGCCTTTGTAATCTAATCATTTGTACCCTCATATTAATCTGAAATTATGTATATATATATATATATATATATATATATATATATACACACAGACACACACACACACACATATATATATATGATGTGGAAAAAGACAAAGACTATTTGACTTTCAATAAGACACTTGGAGCTCAAGTGTGAAGAATCATGTAAATGAATGTGTCATCCATAGGGGAAAAATTTCATTTTTGGCTAGGTTGCCTTTCCAAGTATCCCAAACCGCAGTGTGTAGGCAGCTACCCACCTAGGATACTCTAATGAAAAAATTGACCAATCTGATTCCCCTCTCTAAATGGGAAGAAATACAAAAAAAACAAAAACAAAAAAAAAAACCAAAACCATAACAAAAAAACCCCAAACCATGCAAAACAAAGGGCCATTTAACGCTTTTTTGAGAGGCTGAGTCAGGGGAATGCTGTAAAGTATTAATTTATCATTTTAACAGTGGCTGTGTGCCTTTAAATGTAATCTGTAATGACTTATGACTTTAGCGACCCTTCTTGATTACTGCCTGTTGCCATTCATTATCACCATGGAAACAGCACTGTTGCCAGCTGTGTGCTTGGTGATGGGTTGGAGGCGGTGCTGTTGGATGGGGACAAGAGGCTAGTACATGTGGGACTCTGGAATTGCAGGGCTTTTTCTTTTCTTTATTATTTCGTTCTTTTTGTGTGTGTGTGAGAGGTGAGAAATTGGGAGGACATAGCACCCTCTATACTGTAGCAAACCCCTAGGATGGTTGTAGTCTAGTGGGGAACACCAGAACATATGGTCTCAATGCCTTTGCCTCTCTCTGGAAACAAAATAAGGGGATAGCAGAAGCAATTGTGTCTGAAAGATAATCCACTGGGCAGCAGAAGGTATGAGGAAGGGGCAAATTGAGTGCAAGTTGCATTAACACTATTTCTCATAGAGACTCTTCAAGCATGCCGGCTAATCTTCTCAGCTGCCTCATTCCCAAGCTTCTAGTGTATGAAAGTTCCCGGAGTGAGCTGCAAAATCAATTCACTCTCCCTACCTGACTTCATCTCAGTTTCATTCCTATCTTGCTCCTAATTTGATTGTCAAACCTTCTCTTCACTCCTGCATGTTTATATACCCCTTACCCTTTTATGCCTACCTTTCTTCTCCCTTTTCATATCAAGTTAAAGATCCTAATAAGTTATAATAGGGGAGAAAAAAAGACATACTTTATTATGAACCCCTCCTGTTATAGACATGAAAAGTGGTATCCAGAGTGGTATTAGGAACTCTCCAAAATACTCCCATGGAGGGTTCTTGGCAGAGTCTGTACTGAAATCCAGGTATCTAAATTCCCAAGCCAGCTCTTCCGTAATAGCACAGAATGCTGCTCTGTCATATCCTCCCTTCACTTCTTGGGCTAATTTCCTGCCAAACAGAAATACAGTCAAATTTTAGGTCTCTAGACCAATTATTATTTAGTGCACAGCAATCCTTGCTTTTATGAAGGGCTTTCCTCTGTGGAGCTTGGTTTGCGTCAGACACATTACAAGATTCATCCTCATGAGATACTGGGGAGGGAGGTGAGCAGAGACAGGATGGCTTAGTCATCTTTCCACTCTATTTAAGATGAGTATTAAAGTCCCAGGACATGAAATGGCTGTAAATGGTTAGATTAAAAAGTGCTAGGAAAATCAGAATACGATCACTTGGCACTGGTAAATTCTGCTTGGGCTGCAGGCTGCTGCGGGAATAAGAGACATCTTCTTCGGGTTTTCTGCTAGTGTTTTACGCATACATCAATTGGTCAGCCAAGGAATTTTTACACATGATGTTACATTTGGCTTCTCAGATCCCTGGAGGATGCTCACAATGAATACTTAGTGTTAAGATATAGGTAGGTTCATAAATAAAAGGTACTCCAAATTTGGAAATGACAGGTGTGGACCTCAGTTCTGATTCCACAGTTAGGTTGTCTGTGAGGCTGAGATTGAGCCTGGATGACCAAAACCTTGGACATTAGATTGTAAAACAAGTTTAAAGGCTTTTCCCAACTTCAGTTGAATAATAATAATAATTGCAGAGGCAAGAATTGCTATGTCTTCGTTGACTTTTAAAGAAACCCACCATTTCTTCAGACATCATTATCCCATTAGTGCATACTACCTCTATCAGGTAGGTAGATATTGCTATTCTGTGTAAGAAATAGAGTAAATCAATCTGTACAAAAACTAAGTATGTAAACAAAACATGTGTATCCCCTAATATTTGTAAATATAAAAAAATTAAATAGAAAGGTTGGGCATAGTGACTCATGCCTATAATCCTAGCATTTTGGGGGGCTAAGGAAGGTGGAATACTTGAGCTCATGAGTTCAGGACTAGGCAGAGCAAGAGCGAGACCCCATCTTTAAAACTAGCTAGGCATTGTGGCAGGTGTCAATAATCCTGGCTACACAGGATGCTGAGGCAAGAGGATTGCTTGAGCCCAAGAGTTTGAGGTTGCTGTGAGATATGACACCATGGCACTCTACCAAGGGTGACAAAGTGATACTCTGCTGGAAAAAAGAAAGAAAATAAAAGTAGAAATCTAAAAATGGGTTGAAAAAAAGTTAAGAAACTTGCTTAGGATCATTATGGGTTTTGCTGTTGTTGTTTGTTTGTTTTGCAATTAAAATGGCTTTAATCCTCTTGGGTGCAGGTGAGGAGGATCTCCGACTGGGCCAGGAAGAAATCCACCAGGTCACTATGTTCTAATGTAAACAGGGGAGCTAGGATTCAGACCCAGGTCTGGAAGATCAACACCCTTTCACAAAAATGACAATGCCTTTGAATTTTCTATGATTTTTGCCATCCTCTCTGACTTCTTAAGAGCCACACATTCATTTATTCAAGGTGTGCTTATTGGATGCCTAGCATATACAGCTTGTTAAGGAACTTGGGATATAGTGACCAAGAAAAGACATAAAGACCCTGCCTTCCTGAAGCTCACAGTCTCTTTTGTATTTGTAGGGAAGACAGTATGCAAGTCATCCCATAAATATGCTTGTAACTTTAGATATAGACCAATGCTGGGAAGAAAACAGGATGGCATAATAAAGCCACTTGAGAGGTTTCCCTGTGCTGGTGACATTTAGGCTGAAAACTGAAACATAAGAATAAATAAGCCTTCTAAAGAGCTGGGGGAGGAATGTGTCAGCCAAGGAACAACAAGGGTGGCATTACAAGGAGAGAGAGGGGTTGGCATGTTAGAAGAACGCAAGTTTAGCAGAGATAAAGAAGGAATACATCTTAGAGAGCAAAGAGGTTGATGGCAAGCAATGAGGAGGTTGGTGGCAAGCAATGAGGCCAGAGGAGTAGACAGGAGCCTGTAGGGTCCATGGGCTCCATTGTAAGTGTGAGGAGATATCGGAAGGACTTAAACAGACATAGTCAGGGGATACATATGTGATCATAAGCTCTCTGGAGTATAAATATTAAACGACTTTGATTCTTTCAACAACCACTGGACTACATGACAGGGAAGTCTCATGAACAAATTGTGTTTTGTTTTGTTTTTTCCTTTAATTGTGAGTCCTTTTCAGTTATTAGAATGTTCCAGGTATTATGTTGGATTCCCAGTCTGAGTTACTTAAACATTAATCTCAGTTCTTCTTCAAGAATTTTTTTTCTTTTCATCTCCTCAATAAAAACTGCAGTTGTCTGAGGTTCTAATGCAGGGATCCATAAAGATATTCTGTCAAAAGACAGACAGCAAACAGTTTTCAGCTTTGCAGGCCAAATGTTCTCTGTCACAACTACTCAACTTTGCCATAGCCGTGTGGAAGCAACCCCAGACAATACGTAAATGAATGAGCATGGCAATAATCCAGTGCTGCTGTATATATACATATTAAATGTGAATTTCCTAAAATTTTCATATGTCAAGAAACTTTATTCTTTTTTTTCCCTTTTATTAAGTCATATATACATAGATCATGAATATATCTATGCCTTTGTGGGATTCAATATATTGATTATTTGTACAAATTGGAGTGCTTACATCCAACTAATTAACATAGCTTTCATCTCATTTACTTAATCATAGTGTTAAGACATTTGTGTTCTATACTTGATAGATTTGACGTATACCCTTTTAATATGCTCCATAGATGTGGTTCCAGTATTAACCCTCCCTCTATCAAACCACCCCTCTCTTCCCATCCCCTCACTTGCCTTCCTTTGTCCTGGGCTATAGTTATGATTCATCTTTCATATGAAAGTGTGAGTGATTATAAACTGGTTTCACAGTGGTACTGAGTACATTGGATATATTTTTTTCCATTTCTTATACAAGAAGAATATTTTCCAGCTCCATCCATGTAAATATAAAAGAGGTAAGTCTCCATCTTTTCTTAATGCTGCACAGTATTCCATGGTATACATATATGATAACTTATTAATCCATTTATGGATCAATGGGCACTTGAGCTTCTTCCATGATTTGACAGTCATGAATTGAGCTGCAATGAACAATCTGGTGCAAATATCTTTGTTGCCAAGTGATTTTTGGTCTTTTAGTAGAGGAATTGCAGGATCAAACAGAAGGTCTACATTTAGATCCCTGAGTGTTCTCCAAAATTCTTTCCAAAAGGAACATACTAGCTTGTATTCCCACCAACAGTGCAGAAGTGTTCCCTTTTCTCCACATCCATGCCAACATCTGTAGTTTTGGGATTTTGTGATGTGGGTTACTCTTACTGGAGTTAGATGGTTTCTTAAAGTGGTTTTGGTTTGCATTTCTCTGATGATTAAAGATGATGAGCATTTTTTCTTGTGTCTGTAGACCATGCACCTATCTTCTTCAGAGAAGCTTCTGTTCATGTGTCTTGCCCACAATAAGACGGGATCACTTGTTCTTTTCTTATTAATAAGTTTGAGTTCTCTGTGGATTCTGGTTAGACCTTTGTCAGAAATGCAACTTGCAAAAATCCTCTCCCATTCTGAGGGCTGTCTACTTGCTTTACTTACTGTGTCCTTGGAAATGCAGAAGCTTTTTAGTTTGATCAGATACCAGTAATGTATTTTTGATGTTGCATCAATTGCCCAGGGGGTCCTCCTCATAAATTATGCTCCCAGGCCAATTTTTCAAGTGTTTCCCCTGCACTCTAGCCAATAATTTTTATAGTTTCATCTTTTAAGTCCTTTAATCAGTGAGAGTCAATTTTTGTTAGAGGAGAAAAGTGAGGGTCCAGTTTTAGTCTTCTACAAGTCATCAGCCAATTCACCCAGCACCATTTGTTAAATAGGGAACTGTTCCCCCAATTTATATTTTTGATAGGCTTATCAAAGATCAGATGACGATAAATGTGTGGGTTTGTCTCTTGGTTTTCAATTCTATTGAAGTATACTTCTCTATTTTTGTGCCGGTACCATGCTTTTTTGATCACTATAGATTTATATTATAGTATGAAGTCTGCTAGCTTGATTCCTCCTAATTTGTTTTTATTTCTGAGTAACATCTTGGCTATTTGAGGTTTTTTTCTGTTTCCATATAAAACAAAGTACTAATTTTTCCAAATCTTTAAAGTATGACAGAGGTGCTTTAATAGGGATGCATTAAATCTGTAGATTGCTTTAGGTAGTGTAGACATTTTAACAATGTTGATTCTTCCCAGCCATGAGCATGGTATATTTTTCCATTTGTTAACACCTTCAGCTATTTCTTTTCTCAATGTTTCATAGTTCTCTTTACAAAGATCTTTCATGTCCTTTGTTAGGTACCATCCCAGATATTTTATCTACTTTGGCACTATTGTAAAGGGAATAGAGTCCTTGATTGGTTTTTCACTTTGACTATTGTTGGTATATATAAAGGCTCCAGATTTGTGGGTGTTGATTTTGTATCGTGAGGCACTACTATATTCCTTGATCACTTCTAGGAGTTTTGTAGTGGAGTCCCTGGATTTTTCCAGATATACCATCATATCATCTGAAAAGAGTGACACTTTGATGTCCTCTATCCTATTTGGATACCCTTGATTGCCTTCTCCTGTCTGATTGTGATGGCTAAGACTGCTATTACAATGTTAAAAAGCAGTAGAGACAATGGGAATCCTTGCCTTGTTTCTGATCTGAGTGGAAATGACCTCAATTTTACTCCATTCAGTACAATATTGGCTGTGAGTGTTCTGTAGATGGCCTCTATCAGTTTAAGAAATGTTCCTTCTATGCCTATTTTTTAAGTGTTCTGATCACGAAAGGATGTTGAATATTATCAAAAGCTTTTTCTGCATCTACTGAGAGAATCCTATGGTCTTTATTTTGTTTATGTGATGTATTATATTTATAGATTTACATGTGTTGAACCATCCTTGGGACCCTGAGATGAAACCCACTTGGTCATGATGTATAATTAGTTTGAAGTATTGCTGGATTCTGTTTGCTAGGATCTTATTGAATATTTTTGCATCAATATGCATTAGAGATATTGGTCTATAATTTTCTTTTCTTTTGGGGTCTTTTCCTGGTTTGGTGACGTTTGCTTCATAGAATGTGTTGGGAAATATTCCTTCTTTTTCTATGTTTTGGTTAATTAATATAGGTACTATTTGCTCTTTAAAGGTTTGGTAGAAGTCTGATGTGAAACAATCTGGTCCTGGGCTTTTCGTTTTAGGGAGATTTCTTATAGTTGATGCTATTTCAGAACTTGATATAGCCTTGTTCAACATTTTCTCTTCTTTCTGGCTAAGTCTAGAATGGTAGCTTGTTTCCAAGTATTGGTCTATTTCCTTCAGATTTTCATACTTCTAAGAATAGAGTTTTTTGAAATATTCATTAAGGATTTTTTGCATTTCTGAGGAGTCTGTTGTTATTTGGCCTTTATAATTTCTGATTGATGAAATTAGGGATTTTACTCATCTACTTCTGGTTAGGTTAGCCAAAGGTTTATCTATTTTATTGACCTTTTCAAAATACCAAATCAAATTATTTTTGCTTGATTGATCTGTTGTATAATTCTTTTGCTTTCAATTTCATTTAATTCTGCTCTAATTTTAGTTATTTCTTTTCTTCTGCAGGTTTGTGGTTGGAATGCTCTTCCTTTTATAGTTGCAGGAGATGTCCCATTAAGTTGTTGACTTCCTCTCTTTCCATTCTTTTGAGGAAGGCTTGCAACACGATAAATTTCACTCTTAGAACTGCCTTTGTGGTATCTCAGAGGTTCTGGTAATTCATATCTTCATTATCATTTTGTTCCAAAAATTTGCTAATTTCCTTCTTAATCTCATCTATGACCCAGCTATCATTCAGTATGAGGTATTTTGGTTTCCATGTTTTTGTATGCATATGCAGATTCCTGTCGTTACTGAGTTCAACTTTTATTCCATGATGGTCTGAGAAAATACAAGGAATAATTTTTATTCTTTTAAATTTGCTGAGGTTCAACTTGTGACATATGATGTGATCAATTTTGGATGACATTCAATGGGCTTATGAGAAGAATGTGTATTCAGTTTTGTTAGGATGAAATGTTCTATAGATGTCTGTTAAATCCAATTGTTGAATGGTTAAGTTTAAGTCTAAAATTTCATTGCTTAGCTTCTTATTGGAGGATATATCCAACACTGCTAATGGGGTATTAAAATCTCTGACTATTGTGGTGCTAGAGGGAATCAAGTTGCTCGTGTCTATTAGAGTATCTCTTATAAATTGAGGTGCATTTTGATTGGGTGCATAAATGTTAATAATTGAAATCTCATCATGTTGAGTGTTGCACTTAATAAATATGAAGTGACCATCCTTATCTTTCCTTACTTTTGTTGGTTTATATCTGCAAATAAAATTGCTATACCTGCTTTTTTCTGCAAATAAAATTGCAACACCTGCTTTTTCTGATTGCCATTTGCCTGAATTATAAATGACCATCCCTTTACCCTGAGTCTATATTTATCTTTTAAGGTAAGATGAGATTATTATATGTAGCAGATATCTGGCCTGAGATTTTGTATCCAGTCAGCCAAACTATGCCTCTTTACAGGACAATTTAAGCCATTCACATTAATTGAGAGTATTAATAAGCCTTGCAGTATTTTGGTTATCGACTTTTTTTCAAAAGACCAGTGGACATTTTTAATCCTTTCGCCACTGTGGAAGTTGGAATTTGATCACAAATTTCTGAGTGAGTTTACTTTGGTGGTAGAGCATTGTGCTTGTCATTGTGGAGGATGGGTCTGAGAATATCCTGGAGAGATGGTTTAGTTTTGGCAAATTTTTCAGCATGTGAATGTCATTAAAGTATTTAATTTCTCCATCATAAATAAAACTCAGTTTAGCTGGATACAGAATCTTGGGTTGACAGTTACTTTGTTTTAGGAGGTTAAAGGTCAATAACCATCCTCTTCCAACTTGAAAAGTTTCAGCAGAGAGATCTGCAGTCATTCTAATATTCTTCCCCTTGTAGGTTATGGTTTTCTTATGACTGGCTGCTTGCAGAATTTTCTCCTTCATATTAACTTTGGCAAAATTAATTATAATGTGTCTAGGAAATGTTTTATTTGGATTGAGTAGTGCTGGGGTTATGAAACTGCTATCTGGATTTCAGAATCTCTTGCCATGTTTGGGAAATTTTCCTTGATTATCTCTTGGTGTAGAGCATTTGGGTCTTTTGAAGAAACCTCTTCTCTTTCAGGGATTCGTATAAGGCAAATGTTTGCTGTTTTGGAATGGTCCCATAGTTCTCTCAGGGGATGGTCTGTTTTTGCTCCCCACTTCTCTTCCTCTTTGAGTATTTGGGAGCATTCAAAAGCTTTGTCTTCGTCAGAGATCCTTTCTTCTTCCTGCTCCATTCTGTTACTGAGGGAGTCTACTGTCTTTCTCAGATCTTTGAGGGCTGCAAGTTCTTGCCTCAATGTCTCAAAAATCTTTGGTGATTTCGTCTTTGAATTCATTGAATTCTTGAGACAACTTTTGAATTATTCCTTGAAATTTTTTTTTTTTTTTTAGTTTTTGACCAGGGCTGGGTTTGAACCCACCACTTCTGGCATATGGGGCCCATGCCCTACTCCTTTGAGCTACAGATGCTGCCCACTTCTTGAAATTCTAATTCTATCTTTACCTACATTCTGTTATTCTTATTTGCCATCCAAATTCTGAACTCAATTTCTGACCTAGCCATTTTTTTATGAATGGGATTATCCAGAGTGTCTGATGAAGCTACAGTTACCCATAGCATCCATTGGCCATCTTGCCCCTCCTCCAGTGGCCAAGAAACTTTATTCCTTGGGGAAATTGATCTACTCCAATTATTCGTGTTGCCAGAGTTTTTCTTCTGATTCCACCCCATGATTATTTTTCACCATTTGTCTAAATGGGCAGGTAAGGTGAAATTGGATTGGGGGCTCCTGGAGTTGTGGTCAGCCAGCCCTTTGCCAAGGATCTGGGACTGGCGACTGTAGCTTTTTTCCCTACATCTTTGCAAAGGACCCATACAGTATTACAGTCTGAGGCTCTGGGGACCTGCTTGGTGTGATGGGGTTAGGTGGCTCTGTCTTGTATTTAGCTGGTCTTTGTCCGACCATAGTGGATCAGTGACTCTGGGTTGAGGTTTCGGCTATGTAGAAATATAAGCAACTAAGACACCCCCCTCCTCCACAGGCAACAACTGGAAGAGGAAAATCAACACTTCCTGTTGCCACACAACCAGGGTACCACCTGAGAGGGTCCTTGGGTAATTGGTTCAGGTCAGGAGTTCCAAACCCATTGACCCAGTATGTACCAACGGTCAAGTGGGAAAGTTTGAAACATTTCCAGCAACTACATAGCAGAAGTCTTCTGGCTGCTTAAATGTGGCTTTTGCCCCAGTGCTCTGTGGAGTCATAAAGACTTGCCCAGTAGCAGAGTATCTCTTTCCCCACCTAGCACTTCTTTCATGCCCAATCACTAGCAACCCCATGGGGCATTGCTCCTTCCAATCAGCAGATCTGCCAGGGGTTTGCACCTGCCAGAGACAAAGGAAAGCCAATGCCCTCTCAGCCCAGCCACCACCCTCTGCCAGCAGCCAGTTGGGGCAGCTGAAGCCTGCCTGCCTTGGGTACTCAATGGCAACTGGGGAGTGTTCTACCTGAGCTCAGTCTGAACCTGAGGCTAACAAGTCAGCAAATGATTTTCTCCCTTAGCCACCACACCTTTGCCCAGCTGCTCTGCAACACTCTTATCCCTCTAGGGCGAGGTGTGCCTTCCTCTGGCATTCCTCAGAATTGGGGAGGTGTCTCTCCAAAATTAGATCCCAGTGGGATCAATCTACCTTTGCTGAATCTTCGTGGGAGGTGTCCTGAGCAGCTTCCAAGCGGCTCTCATGGCCAGGGGTTGGCTGTAGCTGCGGCTCTGGGAGCACAGCGTATATGGCTCTGGCAGCAGGGCAGGGCGCGTGGTACATGGCTCTGGCTGGATGGGGTGTGGTGCAGTGGTTCTAGCAAGGTGGAGCACGGAGTGCTTGGTTCCAGCAGGACGGAGTGCATGACTCTCAAGCCTCATCTAGCAGCTAGTCCACACGTTTACAGAGCCAAGCATGATAGCCTCCCCTCTTTTGTCTGTACTACTGCTGAGCTCACTGTTACAGTGCAGCTTTTCTACCACAGCCCTTGCAGTGCCTAGACCTGGCAATGAACCATAGACATTTTGGTCTCCGTAGGGAATGGTGGACTGGAAGTTCAAAATGGCAAGGAAAATGTTAGTCCAACTTTCATGCCTAGCAAGAGAGTGCTCAGGGTCACAGCAGGGTCCCAGTGGAGAAGTAGTCCCCACTTCCTGCAACTCACTCCTGTGGGTTGACACAAGAAGTCCTCGGTTCACGGCTTCCCTGTAGAAAACCTACAGTGAGCAAAAGAAAAACAACTGTCTTGGGGGAGTGGATGAAAACTTTTCCTTTGGGATGAGTTTTGTACCTGAAATTTGCTTTCTTGGAGTTGCAGCTTTCCTCAGTGGAGGAGACGTGCAGTTATCACTCTTCTTTCTCAGCTCGGCTCCCAGTCTTCAGCTTTATTGGATACTTTCTGGTCATCATCCTTCCCTCTGGATGGGAGCCTCTGTTGAAAGCTGACTCCCTTTGGCCATCTTGCCCCTCCTCCTATGGCCAAGAAACTTTATTCTTATTTCAAATTTATTTTCCTAACTTGGCTCATAGGTCAAACAGAAACAGGCAAGGTTTGGTTCACAAAGCATAACCTCTAGATTCCTGTTCTAATGGCATGGGATTAGATGTATGTGGGGTATGCATTTTTTTTTTTTTAGTGTTTTGCCACTCCCCCATGTTCATGTCTTCCATCTGGTGAGCAGAGGTAGAGAAGAGATAGATTTTTTTTTTTTTTTAAGATTTTGAGTAGATATGATTAGGTTACATCATTTGCCTTTGTAAGGTAAAGTTCGAGTTGCAGCTGTGACCTTCACTCAGGAAGTGTGCCATATACCTATACATTATACCTGTTGGGTGGGTACTTACCAACTCCTGCTCTCCCACCCACTTCTTGTACATTGTTGCTAATCAACAAATTTCAACTTAATATCAAATACATGTGGGGTTGGTTTTCTATTCTTGTGCTATTTCACTTAGGAGAGTGTTATCCAAATCCATCCATGCTATAAAAAAAAGATACGAAATTTCCATCTTTTTTTTTATTTTTGAATTTTGCTTTCAATTGGCTTTCAATCTTCTTAGTTTGAAGTCTTTCTTTTCTCTTCTTTTCTTTCTTTCTTTAGACATAGTCTCACTTTGTGGCCCTCGGTAAAGTGCTATGGTGTCATAGCGCACAGCAACCTCCAACTCTTAGGTTTAAGCAATTATCTTGCCTTAGCCTCCCAAGTATCTGGGACTACAGGTGCCCATCACAATGCCCAATGCCCAGCTTTTTTTTTTTTTTTTTTTAAGACACGGGGGTCTCACTCTGGCTCAGGCTGGTCTCGAACCTCTGAGCTCAAGGAAATCCACCCACCTCAGCCTCCAGAGTGCTAGGATTATAGGCATAAGCCATCACCTGGCCTCCATCTATTTTTTTAAAAAGTATTCTATATACAAGTCCATGGTTGGCTGTACATGTGTTCACACTTTGAGTTGTCACCACTCTTCAGGTTAACAGTTAAACAAAAACTATTAATGCTCCATCAGTGTGCCCTCAGCCCTATTTTTCTTACATAAGTTATCTGATTTCCAACTACCAGCATCCCTCTATTTGAGGCCTTTCTCTGGGTGCTGCACCCTACTCTTTGCGTGCAGTGGTAGGTTGAAATTCAGAGGAGTTAGTATTTCCTCAAGTGCAGCCATCATGTAATCATTGATAGGAGTAAATGCATAAGAGCCTTAGCTCCTTCTCCTTATGAACAGTCATGAGGTGTGTAGGCCACTCTAGCCTCAAAGCTCCCCAGAAGGGTTTACCTCAAGTTGTCCTTGGTGGGCACGTGCTTGGTAACTCACTTTTGATTTGGTTGCTTTTCTCTCTAGGTTTCACTTGCTCTCTTCTCTCATATGATCACTTCCATAATGCACTCTTTATCTAAGATTCTGATTCTAGGGAGACACAAACCAATTAAATGGGCACATAGAGTCTTTCTGTCAGCCGGAGTCTAAGGTTGACTTTATTTCAGGACACATGATGGAAGTTTTAGAAGTCTTTCTGTAAATAGATAGAAGGTTATATTGTCTTCGATTGCCTGGGATTCATTGCTGAGAAAAAGGATTTTATTTAAACTCATGTGGCTTGAAAGGGCAGAAATAGAGTCCTCAGATAAAAGTTCTTGGAAAGTATAGTTCACAAAAGGAAGAGAGTTTTTGTGGTCATATTCACCATGAATTAGATTGGTTCACCTCATGTGTCAGTGAGCTCCTCATATTTCCATGGATATATTCAAATGAAATTTGGCTGGCGAATTCTGAGTAGGGATATTATTTAGCATCCAATCCTCTGATGGAGGTTAAAGTGGTATATGCTTTAGAATTCTGTCATAGTCTTAGGTCTGGAGGTTACGTGTAGAACCCTAAAACACTGGGAAAGACAAAAAAAATGCACATCAAGAATTGATGTGTCACAGATAAGAATCCTTCTAAAAAAGTAGTGATGACAGAATTTAGGAAATTATTCCTTACTCAAAACTTTGTAACTGATTTCACAAGCTAGATTCCCCAGGGTCCTGAAATTATTGATGTGGAGAAGAGTGACTCAACCCAGTCTGATGCATTATGATACCTGCAGAGAAACTGATGCAGAACTGGATGATGTAATATCCCTCAGGAAAAATTATGGCAAGATTATCTTTCTCTCTAATGTTTTTCTTTTCTTCTTTCCTAGAGAAAACTGGGGGAAAGTAAAATTATTGCTCTCAAAATCATGACAAATATTTATTGGGGGGTAATTCTGTAGTCATTCTGCCAGTTGCAAACCCTGGTCACACTGTAAATCTTATCAGTGTCATACTTACTGAAGAGACTAATCTGACTTGGGCACTTGGTTAGTGGCCATTTTTTATTCCCTAGGGAATGGGATTTTAAAATTTTGTTTGGAAACTGGCAAGGGTTATGGAGATCAGGGGTTGATCAGAAAATGCTAGAAAAAAAATGCATCATTTAGTATCTTAAACAATAAAGTTAGAGACACTTTCAGTAACTGACCAAAAGAGATTGTGCTTCAGTGCTGTGGAGGTGAGAGATGGGATACACATAAAATCCATTGTCAATGAGAGGCATTGTGAATCAGTTATGTTTCTCTTTTACCAAGTATTAGTAGGTCAGTCCATTCTCTTTAATGAGTTTTAATATTTTATCTGTAAAATTAAGGAGATGTACCACTGATCAATGAGTCCTCTTCAGCTTTAAAATCGCATAATTTAGAGTTGCATTTGTTATTATCCTTTTGAAAGTAGTTTTTCCTATACATTCACTTAATAATGTGAGATAAATATACACATGACAACTATGTGCACACCAGTACATAGTAAATGGGTAAGAACTCATGTGTCCTGTACATATATATGTGTGTGTGTCTGTCTGTCTGTCTGTATGTTTGTGTGTATATATATATGTACACACAGATGATAGATAGATATAGTGAGATGCTATCTTAAAAAGATGAGGGATTGGACTACAAAGAAATGAGATGTCTATTCACATCATGATGAAATTCTCTAAGCTGAAGTTGCCAAGGGATAAATGAGAAATGAGGGGGTTTTAAATCATAGCAACTAAGTGGTAGATGACCATGGGTTCCATTCTTCTCATATTTTGTCTATTTTTGTCAAGAGAGGCATCCAACCCAGGAAAGTTCCATCTGAGTATGGAAGGGACAATATCTGCTTTCATGTATATATCAAAAAAAAAAAAGAGATTGCATTAAGTAATCTGGTCAATGTTTAACAACTGACTCTCCAGGTCAAAAAAGCTCCAGTTATATTTCCTGAAGTCCTGGGGAAATTACTACCAAAGTGGAGCTGGGGATATCTGTATAAACAGGTCTTACGAGGCAGTATAAGCCAATTGCAGTATTACACTGGTTATGTGTAAAGAAAAATTGAGGTTTAGAAAGTGAGTATTTTCAGCCTACAGATACATGGAAAAATGCTCACCATCCTTAATCATCAGGGAAATGCAAATCAAAACTACTCTGAGATATCACCTAACTCCAGTAAGATTAGCCCACATCACAAAATCCCAAAACCAGAGATGTTGGCGTGGATGTGGAG
>CAUYRH010006530.1:0-25707 GCA_963574655.1 Perodicticus potto
AATAGCCAAACTGAAAAACCAGTCAAGGACTCTATTCCTTTCACAGGAGTGGCAAAGAAGATGAAATATTTGGGAGCTTACCTAACGAAGGATGTGAAAGATCTCTATAAAGAGAACTATGAAACTTTAAGAAAAGAAATAGCTGAAAATGTTAACAAATGGAAAAATATAACATGGTTATGGCTGGGAAAATATACCATGGTCATGGCTGGGAAGAATCAACATTGTTAAAATGTCTATAATACCCAAGGCAATATATAATTTTAATGCAATTCCTATCAAAGCTCCATTGTCATATTTTAAAGATCTTGAAAATATAATACTTTGTTTTATATGGAATCAGAAAAAACCTTGAATAGCCAAGACATTACTCAGAAATAAAAACAAAGCAGGAGGAATCATGCTACCAGACCTGAGACTCTACTATAAATCGATATTGATCAAAACAGCATGGTACTGGCACAAAAACAGAGAGGTAGATGTTTGGAACAGAATAGAGAACCATGAGGTGAATCCAGCTACTTACCATTACTTGATCTTTAACAATTAAAAACATTCAGTGGGGAAAAGACTCCCTATTTAACTAATGGTGCTGGGTGAACTGGCTGGCAACCTGTAGAAGACTAAAACTGGGCCCACACCTCTCACCATCAACTAAGGTAGACTTTCACTGGATTAAAGACTTAAACTTAAGATATGAAACTATCAAAATATTAGAAGAAAGTGCATGGAAACTCTTGAAGGAGTTGGCTTGGGTGAATATTTTATGAGGAGGACTCCCCAGACAATTGCAGCAGTATCAAAAATACACTACTGGGACCTGATCAAACTAAGAAGCTTCTGAACAGCCAAGAACATACTAAGTATAGCAAGAAGACAGCCCTCAGAATGGGAGAAAATATTTGCAAGTTATGCCTCCGACAAAGGTTTAATAACCAGAATACACAGAGAATTCAAACATATTAGGAAAAAAAGAACAAGTGATCCCATTGCAAGGTGGTCAAAGGACTTGAAGAGAAACTTCTCTACAGAAGACAGGTGCACGGCCTAAAGACACATGAAAAATTGCTCACAATTGATCAAAAAATGATCCTTAATCATCAGAGGAATGCAAATCAAAACTACTTTGAGATAACACCTAACTCCAGTAAGATTAGCCCACATGACAAAATCCCAAAACCAGAGATGTTGGCATAGATGTGGAGAAAAGGGAAGACTTCTACACTACTGGTGGGAATGCACAATGATACGTTCCTTTTGGAAGAATGTTTGGAGAGTACTTAGAGATCTAAAAATAGACCTGCCATTCAATCCTATAATTCCCTTACTAGGTATATACCCAGAAGACCAAAATCACATTAGATGATGTGATGTAATTAGAGATCTAAAAATAGACCTGCCATTCAATCCTATAATTCCCTTACTAGGTATATACCCAGAAGACCAAAATCACAAAGACATCTGTACCAGAATGTTTACTGCAGCCCAATTCATAATTGCTAAGTCATGGAAGAAGCCCAAGTGCCCAGTGACCCATGAATGGATTAATAAATTGTGGTATATGTATACCATGGAATACTATGCAGACTTAAAGAAAGATGGGGACTTTACCTCTTTCATGTTTACATGGATGGAGCTGGAACATATTCTTCTTAGCAAAGTATCTTAAGAATGGGAGAAAAAGTATCCAATGTACTCAACCCTACTATGAAGCTGATTTAAAGGTTTCATATGAAGGTTATAACCCAACTATAGCACAAGAATATGGGGAAAGGCTCAAGGGAGGGGAGGGGAGCGGGGAGGATGGGGTGGAGGGAGGGTAATTGGTGGGGCCACACCTATGGTGCATCTTAGAAGGGTACAGGCGAAACTTACTAAATGCAGAATACAAATGTCTTCCTACAGTAACTAAGAAAATGTCATGGAGGCTATGTTAAACAGTTTGATGAAAACATTTCAGATCGTATATGAACCCAGCACATTGTACCCTTGATTGCACTAATGTACGTAGCTATGATTTAATAAAAAACAACAACAATAACAAAAAATCAAAGTCAGGACCTCTACCTCCTCCTGGTATTAAGAGAGGAAAATAATTTCTTTTCTCCTTTCTTTGAGATTAACATAAAAAAAAAACAAAAATAAAACAGAAAAAGTGATATAGCTTAGCACATAAACAGATATCTATAACCTCTGAATTACATATTACAATTGTGATGTAAGTAGAAAAACTGAATATAGCTTAATCATTTTGTGCGTTAATTACCCGAAGCAGTCTAGCAGTATACCAAATGACCTCACATTGTGCTTTGTGAATTGATCTGTGTCTGCTTTTCATAATTTTTGGTCTCCCCTTCTACAATTTTGCTTCTTGTTTGCTTTGGGCAGGTAAACTGGATTATTAAGCTTGTTTCTATGGGTATAAAAGAGGGACTGAAGACTAGTTCCACAAGTAGAGTGCATTATCTTTAACACCATTATTCTGGTGGTTTGGCAGCCTCTGTAGCTTGTATGTTCTAATTTGGTTTTCAGCTGTATTCCAGAGAGGTGAGGTTTCCACATCATCTAGTTTATTTTTATTTTTTTATTTTTTTGTAGAGACAGAGTCTCACTTTATCGCCCACGGTAGAGTGCCGTGGGGTCACACAGCTCACAGCAACCTCCAACTCCTGGGCTTAGGTGATTCTCTTGCCTCAGCCTCCCGAGTAGCTGGGACTACAGGCGCCCGCCATAACGCCTGGCTATTTTTTTGTTTTGCAGTTCGGCCGAGGCCAAGTTTGAACCCGCCACCTTCGGTATATGGGGCCAGTGTCCTACTTGATGAGCCACAGGCGCCGCTGTCCACATCATTTAGTTTTAAGCTGCAAATTTGTGCTGTGTCTTCTTGAAGGGAATCAACAAATATGGGTCATGAGCAAGGGACCTGGTGTGGTGGAATTGGGGGAGCAAAGAAAAGCCCGAATGCAGATGCTTCTGGATCTGATGACCAACTGTTATGGTGAAGAACAGTGTGGCCATCAAACACAGTGGAGGCACTGTGAGCAGTGACCTAGATGGCCCCCAGACTATTTATGTGTTTTGTTTTGTTTCTCTCCTCATGTTCCCTCTTTTGTTCTGACCAGTTTTTTTGCCTGAATCTTCTATTTCTGAATCTCATATGTGGTTCCTGGTTCATACCTTCCTGGTTCATTCTGACTCCAGCCTTTATAGCAGTGTTGCAAACCATTCACTACTTTTGACTCTGATGTCTTGGCATTTGTTTGACTCTGGTGGGCTCAAGAGTTATACTGGCCTGGGATAAATCACAGGGACAGCCAAGGTCACAGAGATGTTATTCCTCAGGATCGTTGAGTTGAGACGTCAAGCCAGAAGAGTCGAAGAAATGTGGGATTTAATGAAAACGTGGGTGGTGCTACACCAGCAAATACCCGTTTGTAGCCTCCACCCCAGATTCCCAGTTAACATTTCATAGAACTTTGGTACCGTCCTTTCTTATTCTCAGAGAAGCAAATGCAAATCTCTGGGAGGAAAGAGTCAAGTTCTGAGTACTCAGTGCTTGGCCGGCCCCCCTGCGTACACTGAGTCTGGTGCTCACAGGCTGTGGTGCCATCATCACATTGACTACCAGTAACTCAGGGACCAAGAGCTTCTAGCTGCTGCTGCCAGACAAAGGCAGCTTCTTGCTAGATCACTTCTAGCAAGAAGTGAATGTCAAAGCTTTAAAGAGAAATTCGTGAAGTGTCTCCATGACAATAATTTTGAAAATGTTTTGTACAGAAATCAGTAAAAAGAATATTTAGGCTTGGCGCCTGTGGCTCAAGCAGCTAAGGCACCAGCCACGTACACCTGAGCTGGCAGGTTCAAAACCAGCCCGGGCCCACCAAACAACAATGATGGTTGCAACCAAAAAATGGCTGGGTGTTGTGGTGGGCGCCTGTAGTCCCAGCTACTTGGGAGGCAGAGGCAGGAGACTCGCTTGAGCCCAGGAATTGGAGGTTGCTGTGAGCTGTGATGTCATGGCACTCTATCCAGGGTGACAATTTGAGGCTCTGTCTCAAAAAAAAAAAAAGAATATTTAGAATGAGGAATGAACAGGCACCTGATGGCGTAAGGACCACTGGAAAAACTGGGATTTGGAGATTTGATAGGTAGAAAGTCAGAGGCAAAAAATTAATTTTGATGAGAAGACTCCTGGGCTGTGGTCATCAGTCACTCAGGTTGGAGGCTGCTGTCTCTTACACCCCTGAAGGCCTACCTGGCTGTGCCCCAGAATGAGCTTTCAGGGTGCCTTGAAGTACTCCACTCAAAGTCCAGATGGACGTTCCTCCTCTATGGATACGTCTTATAATTAATAGGTAAGTGGCTTATCTTATAAAGTTCCTACTTTATTTTCAAAAGTTATTTTCCTTTTAGAACCTCATTTTCCCAGAAAGGAGGGGTTTTATCATTAAATCCACACGTGGTACTATTTCCCAGTGAGGCCACGATAGAGGTGAGAATGCAGAGTGAGATCTGTCAGGCCCCGAGTGCCGGGCCTCTGTACATAGCGGTGGTGGAAAGCTTTTCAATACCAAGAGATGCACACAAACTACAGTCTGCTCTGTCCACAGGGATTCAGAAAATAACTATTCCTTAACAAGATAGGTTTCTTCTTCATACTCAAAAAAGGAAGTGAAAAGTCATTTGGCTTTGGACATATTTGACTTCTTGATTTTTTTCTGGTTGTGTCTGAACACCAAGTATCTTTATTATCAAAGGGTCTTTTCCTGATTTGTATCAGATTGTATTTAGTAAAGCTAGATAGGCTGGGGGCAAAAGAAAGAATCATGCCCTGAGGTAGGGACAGCCATAGCCTGGGAGAGCTCCTCCTACAAACTCGAGTTTCAGGGACAGGTCCAGAGGCTGTGAGGCCAAAACCTTCCTTAGGGGAGTCTTGTTTAGCCTTTGTCCCTATGAGAATGCAAGTTGGCTTTCTGAGACCTTTAAGGAATGAGTAGGATGGGGATGGAGGGAGTAGGATTATAGGAATTCTAAAAAAAACTTTTGAATTCAAATGTTGTCTACAAAAGGGGGGGATGTTTGCTAGGTAGCTTTTAGCCATTCACCCTCCTCTGAGCAAGTGCTGCCCTATGGGCAAATTCAGGGTCTTCCTGTGGGAGTCCTGCAAATGGATGTTCTCTCCACTGCATGAGGACTTGGCTCAGAGTCACACCATTGCCCTCAAGGCTCAGGTGATAAGGGGGCCCCTGTTAACATTTATTGGTTTTCAAACATAGTTTAGACTGGTGCTGTCAAGTAGAACTTTCTACAATGATGAAAAATTTCTCTGTCTACCACCAAACGTTTTTTCTTATATATTTACATATATAAGAAAAACATTATACTATACTACAACCTTAATGTGGATTGTAGTGTGGTATAATGCATGTTTTAAAAATTAAAACCACTTTTCTTAGACTCTTCCAGATCTTCATAGCCTAACCATCCTCTGTCCAGCTGGCTGTGGGGTCAGTGGACTGATCTGGCCCCGTGCGATAGCCTCCAGTTCTTAAACCTGCACCTCTGTTTATGGCTCATATCGTGAACCATTTGGCCCTGCCCTACATGTGACTCATTCCTTGCCCAGTCCCTGCTCTCATTTACTTCCCAACTAAGTCCCATCTTTAAGTTCACTGACAGGGGTCTTGGGGTCTTGTATTTCATAATGTGTAAAACAGAAGCATCAAAAGGAAGAGTCTCTGGGGACGAAGCCATTTGCCCTGAAGGGCACTAGGTTATTTACCAGACTCTTCTGGTCCTGGTCTTGGCCTTGTTAAGCAGAAATGATAGTTAAGTTAATAGCTATAATATGAATAGAAACCCCGAGTTGCACACAGATATCAGACATCGGACAATGTCCAGGAACAAATTCAGAGGGCAGAAGTCTAGGAATGTATTTCACATGGCAGGCAAAAAAAACTTTAAGGCTAAAAACAAAGCAAAGCCAGTTACCAATAATCTTAAGAAGATAAATATTATGAATGATGAAAAAGTTAACAGAGTGAATAATGCTTTTGTAAATATACAAAAGGAAGTTGCACACTTCTCAAAAGGCCTTTCTCTTGAACCTGTGCAGAAAGAATTGATTTCCTCAGTGGCGTCATGAAAGTGAACCAGTTAATTTTGCTGAAGCTACAAGATTAATGGCTCAGTTGTAATACAGTGGTAATGCATCTAATTCCCCCAAAAGACCAATAAATTAAACATTTTCTATAATTTTATTAAAAAAATTCTTGTTAGTGTACAGGCATTGGCACATTTTAAAAATAAACTAAATAAACAGATCTTTCCTGTAATCTAGGAAAGTGGAATATCAGAGGTCAACAAAATGTGATAAACTTAAAGTGCTAGAACAGAAGACATGTCACAAACTCTGTTCACTGGAACAGTCACATATCCTCATTTACATCCTTCACTTTGTAAGTGGCGGTGAATGTCTGTTTGGACTGAAGGACGTATAGGAATAGAATTTCATGGCAGTAAAAATATAAGACAAACAAGTGATGAGCGCTTGGCTAACCTATTTTGTTCTTGCTGACCTATACTTTCCTCTCGTAAGAGAAGAAACAAACAAAAAAAAAAAAAAAAGGAAAAAAAATACCAGAAAAATTCAGAACTGGAAGAAAAGTTGAAATCCCAGAATGTAATTACTTGGGAGGGATATGGATATTAAGTCACTTTTCCTGTAAAAAAGAAAAATTATGAATAGAAACCATCATGCCTGCCTGCCCTCCTGCTAGAAGACTATGAAGAGATATTAATAATACATGTAAAACTACTTTGAAAAGTTAGAAATGCTATAGAAGGTGCATTATCATAGCTACCAAATCCGTGCTTTCCTCTTGGGAAGACCAACAATAAATATCACTATTTTTATTCATTCCTTTTTGCTTTTTAGATTCTCTTCATCTTTCTTCTGGGTCAGGTAAAGTGTAGCTGTTCAAAATATGCCTTGGATTAAAAGAGCTTCCTTCTGGCATTCCTGTTATTGTCATTTTTTTGTCTGCATCACCTTCAGAAATAGATGGCTTTCCAGCTGGTTTGGAGAAACCATTCCAAAATTACTTGATAAAATAAAAAAAAGAAATCAAGGCTCTGAAAACCCATAAGCCTTTGTGCATCCTGTTGCCCATTTCTTTAGGTAACATATAAGGGAGAGTTACGAATCTGATGAGAAGAATGTCAATAAAGTGAAATACTTTAACATCAAGTAACATCAAAGTTAGACAGGTATTAAGGACCTTGAGGATGTTTTTAAATGTCACTCGGGTCTATGGTTAAGAAATTTGGGGTGATATTCAACAGGAATTTTTATACTAAATATCACCCATAATGCCCTCAAAAGATAAACAGAAACTATTCTTTCTTTGTATTTTACAAACACACAAGAATTATTTTAGGTGAGCAGACACTGAGGGCGTAGAACATAAACAAAGAAAATGCTTCATATCCCATTTATCTTGCTGGACTTAGAATAGCTGAATGACAATTACAAATGAAAGTCCTATGTTTTTTATTTCCTGTAGTATTTTTAAATGAGGAAATGTATCACTGGGAACATTTACACAACAGGCAAGTTGTATTCAACCTCAGATGACAAAAACCTGGGCTGATTAAAATATTTTTTAAAATGTAAATTGGATTCGAAAGTTTTGTTTAAGTATTTTCTGCTCTATATTGACATTTAAGAGGACAGAAGTTGGGGTGAGAGGGAGGAAGGAATCTCGGTGCTCAAGTTAGAGCCCCAGAGATCCATCCAGTCCATGTCTGGGTTTTTGCTTTGTGTGCCAGAAATTCATAGGCAGTCTCTAAGAAACCACATTTACAGGAGATTTATGTGCACAGATACTTCATACCCTGTGGGATGGGGCACCTTGGAGATCAC
Source organism: Perodicticus potto (assembly GCA_963574655.1). Taxonomy (NCBI): domain Eukaryota; kingdom Metazoa; phylum Chordata; class Mammalia; order Primates; family Lorisidae; genus Perodicticus; species Perodicticus potto. Next base: position 7,925 of record CAUYRH010006530.1, read on the forward strand.
CCCTGCACAGGACTATGGGCGAGAAGGATGGGCAGCATTTGCAGCCTGTTTCCTGCGGCTGTGGCCCTTGGTTCACCCCTTCCCCCCTTAGCCCAGCTATGGCTTCCTCTGGCTGGAGCTCTATCTGCCTCTTCTGTTTCATCTCAAGTTTCTGTAGCCAGCATTGCCAAAGTGTCCCATACAAATCTACCTTCTGCACCCCATGCCAAGCATGGCAGATAAACACTCTGCCTTGGGGAAGATGTTTCTAAATATATGTACAGAAGAAAGTGATTCCCATTATGTTTAGGACTGTTCAGTTGATCTGGTAGTGGGTGTTAGGTCCAGCTGAGTGGATGCTTCCTTCTGAGCTTGAGGTCAAGATCCATGGCAAGGTCATCTATACTCACCTGTGGCAGGGGCTCTTTGGGCTTTCCCTCTCTGCCAGTCACAATGATGACAAGTGATGAGAACTTCCTGGTTGGTTAAGGACATCTAGTGATTTCCAGATGGGGTTCATGAAAATTACTGGTGTTTGCTCCCCATTTCCCTCTTCTCCACCCAGTATCCTCAAGAAAGAAAGGGGAATAGTAGATTCTGCAGTTGCAGAATTCTAATAGCCAAGGTGACTGAAAATATTATATAGCTCTTCACTAATCCAGGTGTCTCCTCAACTCTAGTCAGGCTTACATGGTCAAGGCCAAAGTCCACAGCACCACTTTGGGAACCATATTATAAGAGGTCCTCACTTCTGCAATCTATGCTGTCTTGGAAGCTACCTCTCATAGAAGTCAGCTATCTTCTGCAGGAATGGGAGTTGCTCACTATGAAACTTGCTTCCATCTTTTGGAGTCTATGTGAAGGTGTCTGAACCCTAGCAACTGGGAAAGCCATGCTGGGAAGCCTTTGTGGGCTGCCATTTTTAGATTCTTCAATTCATTCTATCATGCATGTGTCTGTGTGTGCATATATATAGGGTATACATATATAAATACATGTGTGTATATACACACAAATATGACATATTAAATTTAATATATAGTACATATATACATTTGGGGGGGAATGGTGAGGTCATTTAGAAGAATGTAGAAACTGTGTATGTTATCATTTTACCTGCAGTCAAAAATATATAATCTTAATTTTTAATTCATTTATTCATTAAGTCAAATAATTCTTTGCTAAAGGCACATAGCAAAGAATGAAGATGGGGTATGGGACACAGAAAGGTAAAAAGATACGTGTGTCTTGTCTTCAAGAAGCTCAGATTCTTTGGGGGAGATAGGTATGTAGTTTATAATATTTTACATTTGACAAAAAGTAAGGCTCAGAGAGAGGTATAAACGAAGTTCTGCCAGTTGCTTCTTTCACAAAGATCCAATTATTGAGACAGTGAAGATTGCCATGGAAAAAATAAATCTTTTAGTGTGAAAGATGTTTTGTCAGGAGAATGGAAGAAAGTGCTTCCAGTTCATCTCTCCGACGAACAGAGACCAAGAGCTTCTTAAGGAGGTGCCATGTGTCTCAGGGCAGGCGGTGGCGTAACTAACAAGGGGCTGTGTGCACTGGGGCAGGCTGGGGGGCTGACGTGTTTTGGTATCTAGAAGTCTGACCAGAGTTTTCAGAATCTCAACTCCTTTGTTTTGCAGAAAAGATACCTTTTTGGGGGCAACAACTCAAAAAGGTTAAGTAGTTAGCCAAAGGGAGGGTTACAAAAAACACACAGGGTCACTGGAATTTGTTCATGGAATGGGTGACAATTGTGCTTTTTTCCCCTTTGTGCGAGGACTTTTATTGAGCGGGGTGATGTGGTATAGGGCTGGAATAAACTTGGTGTTAAAACTATATATACTTCCTTCAGATTGAGAAAACACAGACATATTCACAGTCACAGGGAACAGGGGACCTGGTGTGCAAAAGACAAATTCTCCCAGAGCTGGAGAGAACCCTCTCAACATCCAGGGTTCTATGTTGCTTCAGAACACAAAGAGCTGGATTTCAGACAAGGGTTTCCCACCAAGAAGAGCCCAACCCAGACAACTTCCAGTTTTCTCTTTCAAGAACATGCAGTTTCCAAAGAGATTCAGTTGAAAAATAGGAGCTCTCCTAGTGTCATGGTGTTTCCTTCTTTTGAATAGTTTGTGAGAAAAACCAAGAAGGAAGGAGGTATTCTGTTACCATGACAACCTGGAGAGGCCCAGTCTGCTGATGACATTGTGGAGCTGACAAAGCTTGGCATCCTGATTCTAGATGAGAAAAATGGGGCTGTGGAGACCTGGGGATTAGGTAGAAATGAATATTCTATTCCTTTACAGTTCTGCCACACTGCCTGATTTAAAAAAATAATCCATTAAATTAAACAGCCAGCACAGTGACTGTGGCTGATGAACATCAATTCACGTGTTTCCTCTACCTGGACGGCACTCCCCTTTTATTGTCTAGTTTCTAGTCATCCTTTGCTGCATAGCTCCAAACCCACTTCCTTGGGGACATTGACTGGCCCTCAGCCAGCCACAGCATTTAAAGACTCCACCACTTATTTAGTCCTGCTTTCCACATTTCAAAAAAATAAATAAGCTATCTCCTACAGGGGGAAAAAGACAATAAATTTTACATCCTTGTGCCTTCAGAATCTATATAACAAAACTGTCCATAATCTTTCCCCTCCTTTTTTTTTTTTTTTTAAATACCTAACAATTACAGTCAATGCCTGGGTTATAAATGAGATAGGTCTGTAGATTTGTTATTAAAGTTGGAACAGGTACATTTGCCTATTACATGTATAGCTTCCATTGTAGGTTGTGCTTAAGTCTGATGTTTGTAACTTGGGGAAAACCAATATTGTCACACCAGTGCTATGTGAAGGGTGGTGGAAGACCACCAACATCAGCATTGGCTGGGGGCTTGTTAAAAATGCAAATTTGGGGGCCCTACCCCAGACCTGCTCAATTAGAAACTCTAGGGGGTGGGCCCAGGAATCTCTTTTTAACAAGCCCTTTGGGTGATTTCTGATATATCTGAAGTTTGAGAGTCACTACCCTTGTGGCAGGTGCCTATAGTCCCAGCTACTTGGGAGGCTGAGGCAAGAGAATTGCTGAAGCCCAAGAGTTGGAGGTTGCTGTGAGCTGTGATGCCAGGGCACTCTACCGAGGGCAACATAGACTCTGTCTCAAGAAAAAAAAGAGAATCACCATCCTAGGCTCATCTAGGTGTTTAACTATTTTTCTCATAAATTTGCATAACCACTCTTAAGCTAGGAACTGTTATTATCCCTCATACAGGTTGACTGGGATTTATTTTATGGCCCAGTGTATTTTTAATTATGGCAAACAAAATGTATATACTATAGTTGATGGCTGACCTCCATGAATTTGTGATATTGTTATGGATAATTATTCTCTTAAAGTAAAGGACTTCAAAAAACAGAGAAAGATTGTGTACCTCTAAGGGGGCCTAGAAGCCAAGACTGGATGTGGGCAGCATAACCATTTTTGAAGGCTTTTTGTTTTATCTTAATGGTTTACATTGATCATGCTGTTGACTTGGTGATACACATATCTGTGTTTAGCTTGAGATAAAACAATTTTCCCAACAATGAACCCTAGGACAGCAGTTGCTCCTTGAATGGCAACTGACCCACAGGAAGCATACAAGGCATATTTGTTGTACCACCAAATGAATGAATTGGTTGACTCTGCTATTGTCTTAGCCACAGGATCCACTTCAAGGCTGCCATAAGGTTTCAGTTGAGGCCAGGGCATCTTCATCAAGAACCTCCCCTGACATCTGCTGGAAATCTGTTGTAACAAATACACAAACTATGATATCTCTAATGCAAATGGGGCTGTCTAGAGTCATGCAGTATCCAGTGTGCTCAATTGCACTTGTGGTATTTGCTGGGGCCCAAATGGACCTAATTTTAGCCTCCTGGCTCTTCTTTCCCCTACATGAAACAAGCTGGTAGGAAAGCTACATTCAGGCCCATACCTGCCAGTGGTCTTGCTTTAGCTCAGCTGGAACCTGAGCTGAGGTCCTGGGTCCTAGCTAGTGGTATTGCCGCCTATGTTGTTCTTCTTTGAGGCAAGCCATGGCCAGAGGGCTCTGCGTAACTGTGAGTTTTTCCTATAAGTATAGTGAAGAAGGGATGATGGCATATCTTCACAGGTACTCAGATTGTTTCTAATGGAATAAAATCACTAGCCCTGCATTTATCAATAAATTGAATGTATAGTTACAAACATTGCCACAAAGAAACTCCATGCCCAGATGGCTTCATCAGTGACTTCTAGCAAACATTTAAGGAAGAAATAATACCAATTACGTATGTATAAACTCTATCAGACATTAGAGGAGGTGGGGATATTTTCCAACTTATTTTATGAACCCTGCATTATTCTCATAGAAAAATTAGATATTACAAGAAAAGAAAGCTACAAATTAATAGCCTTCTAACATAGCCACAAAAATTTTTGACAATTAACCAATCAAATACAATAACATTAAAAAATATATAAAATAACATGACCAAGTGGAGCTTAATTCCAGAAATGCAACTTTGGTTTAACATGAAAAAAATCAATATAATAGTCACATTAACAGAATCAGAGAGAAAAATCAAATGATCATCTTAGGAGATACAGAAAAAGTATTTGACAAAATTCAGCACCATTTGTGATAAAATTCTCAGTGAACTAGAAATAGAAAGGAACTTCTTCAACCTGATAAAAGGCATCTTTAATAAACCAACTGAATGAAAATCTCTTTTCTCAGAAATGTAAGGTACCAGATCTGTATCTGTTAGGGACAGATACCAGTACCAAACCTCTGTTAAATTATTACTATGTGCCATACTGTAATTCAAATTTTATACTATATAAGTATCATCTCACTTTGCCCTCTTGATAACCTTATGAGATATATACTGTTATCTCATTTTGAGGATCAGAAAATGATACACAGAGATGTCAACTAACTTACTTAAGATTATACTTCTGGCTGGGCGTGGTGGCTCAAGCCTGTAATCCTAGCACTCTGTGAGGCTGAGGCTGGTGGATTGCCTGAGCTCACAGGTTCAAGACCAGCCTGAGCAAGAGCAAGACCTTGTCTTTAAAAATAGCCGGGCACTGTGGCAGGCGCCTAGTAGTCCCAGCTACTCGGGAGGCTGAGGCAGGAGAATCAGGGCTGGTGGGTTTGAACAAAGAGCAACAACAAAAAAAGAATAGACGGGGATTGCAGCAGGGGTGTAGTCCCAGCTACTTGGGAGACTGAGACAAAAGAATCACTTGAGCCTAAGAGTTTGAGGTTGCTGTGAGCTAGGATGCCATTGCACTCTACAGAGGATGACAAGGTGAGACTGTGTCTCAAAAAAAAAAAAAAGAAAAGAAAAGATTATACTTCTAGTTAGGAGAGGCGCCCAACCAGTCTGATTCTAGGGCCCACACATTTAGCTACCGTACCACATGCCCTGTTCTCATCTGATGTTTGACTCTATGGCTGAAATCAAATGAGAAGAGACTAAGGCAGAAGTTGAACCATGGCCCTGCAGTGCAAAAACTTGTAGAGTTTTCCAAAGTCTCATATGTATGCAGGGCCATACCATACATTAATATCAGTTGTACATAGCTGTACGTGGTGGACCTACGTTTTAGATTCCTAACCTTTAAGATTTTGATTCTGTGGTATGAGGGCTGGGCCTGGGCATCTGCATTTTTTAAAAGCTCCACAATTAGTAGGAGAGCCACTGCAGTAAGTGTTCTCTGTACTTGATCATGGACTGGACACCTTCACCTAATTTAGAAGCTTTATCTCTGAGTATACCTTTTATAAAATCTTAAGTGCCTTGTTAGGCCTTAATTTCTCATGCATGCACCCATGCACACATTCTGTGCTCATTGAATACCAAATATTCATTCTTTTTTTTTTTTTTTTTGAGATAGTGCCTCAAGCTGTCATGCTAGAGTACTGTCATGTAGAGTACTGAGGCATCACAGCTCACAGCAACCTCCAATTCCTGGGTTTAAGCAATTCTCTTGCCTCAGCCTCCCAAGTAGCTGAGACTACAGATGCCCGCCACAACACCTGGCTGTTTTTGGTTGAAATTGTCATTTTTTTGGCAGGCCCGGGCTGGATTCGAACCCGCCAACTCTGGTGTATATAGCTGGTGCCTTAGCTGTTTGAGCTACAGGTACCAAGCCCAAGTATTCATTCTTTATGCCTTTCTAAGAAAATGCTGATTTTGTTCATGATGGCAATGTGCCCAGTGAACAGACTGTTGTCCAGTTTTCTCTAAGGGTGGCCACATGACACAGTTCTGGCCAATGAGATATACACTTAGAAATTGGTGAGGATATTGTAGAAAGTTTTGCTTTCATGATGTAAGCAGAAGTCCTTTTATCCTTGCCACATCACTCTTTTCCCTACTTTCTAGAATGGAGAGAAGACTTAGGATGGCTTGAGATGCCAGGCTCAGGGAAGAGAAGCAGAGTGATAGGTGGTATCTGGGGCGCTGATGCCACTGTGGTGTGAAAGAAGCAGCCTTGGATTTCCAAATTCCAGACTTAATATATGAAGGAAAGCAATTTCCACAAATTTATGTTTGCATCACTGTTACAAGTAGCTAACCACAAGTAGCTAACCTTTAATTGCTATGCTTTCAATAAATATTTATGGAGTACCTGCTTGTGTGAGTTATGGGGGATATAATGATGAATCAGTCATAGTCTTTTCTTCAGGAAGCTCGTGGGCTGGTTGAGAAGGCAACTATATAAAAAACAGCAGCAGTGTAGAATGGTGACCGCTACGGAGAGGTGGGCACTGAGGGCCAGGAAACAACTCTGAATGGGCTGAGAAGACCACTGAGAACAAGATGCTTATATTTAGTTTAAAGAATGAGTTGGATTTTGCTAGGTGGCCTTAGGGCGGAGTGGACAAAAGGGCATTCCTGACAGGTGACAAGGCACATGCAGAGAATAAAACAGCATGGCATCCCCAGTTGGCTCTGGGCGGGGACCATCAGGCTGCAGGGGAGGGGCAGTGTGCAGCGAGAGACGGACCAACTCACACCTGGATATCTGTGCCATGTCTCAAAAATACGTTTCCTTCAGATGCCTGATGTTGGGCTCGGCGCCTATGCCTCAAGCAGCTAAGGCGCCAGCCACATACACCTGGGCTGGGGGGTTCGAATCCAGCCCGCCAGACAACAATGACGGCTGCAACCAAAAAAATGGCCAGGCGTTGTGGCAGGTGCCTGTGGTCCCAGCCACTTGGGAGGCAGAGGCAGGAGACTCGCTTGAGCCCAGGAATTGGAGGTTGCTGTGAGCTGTGATGCCACGGCACTCTACCCAGGGTGACAACTTGAGGCTCTGTCTCAAAAAACAAAAAACAAACAAAAAAACCAGATGCCTGATGTTGGGAGTCAGCAAATTTTTTTTAAGAGGGAAGTGATCTCGTAAGATTTACGTTTTAAAAATCCACTCAGGTAGCAGTGTAGACAATGGACTGGAAAGTGATGCAGGAGAAAGAAAGGTGAAAAAGCAATTTCAGTATCCAGTGAGAGACGTTGGGAGCCGCTGCCCAGGATTGGGAGAAGATAAAAGGCTTTCACTGGCATTTAAATTCCATAAAATGACTTTTTTGGCCCTTTATGGTAGTGTTTGCTCCCATGAAGTATTTTTTGTACTTCTTCATATTAGGAGATGTTTAATTCTTATTTAGATATTTCCTTTTAGCTTAACTTACCTTTTTTTAGGCATGTGTTATAACAATGTCTCTCTTCAAATGATGGTGGTTGGATGCCTTTTTCTCAGTGAGTTTTCTTCCCGAGTTCTACCAAAGATCTTCTCATCCTCTTTTGAGCTTCACATCTGCTTGCCAGGGATGGCTCAGGGTGGACTTGCATTAGTGAGTCACAGATGAGCCACACATCATAATCCTCCTCTGCAGACATCATGTCTTGCACCACAACGGCTCTCAAGAACTGTTAGCTGTTTCTATGTTTCTCTAAGAAGAAACCCATGATCTTAAGTCATGCTTTCTATTGTCAGTGGTTCTCCTAATGCTTCCTAATGCTGCGACCCTTTCATACCGTTCCTCATGTTGTTCCTCATGTTGTGGTGACTCCCCAACCACTGTATTATGTATAGCTGACAATGAGCACTGGGGAAGTTGAGCTTAGAGGGAATCCCAATATAACCGACTCAGATATTTTAGAGAGTACTTGGAAAGCACTAAGCTTCCTTTCATGTCTCTTCAGAGGGAGGAAGAACAAGGATTCATAAAAGTATTGCAGGCTCAGCGCCTGTGGCTCAAGCAGCTAAGGCGCCAGCCACATACACCTGAGCTGGCAGGTTCGAATCCAGCTGGGGCCCACCAAACAACAATGATGGCTGCAACCAAAAAATTGCTGAGTGTTGTGGTGGGTGCCTGTAGTCCCAGCTTCTTGGGAGGCAGAGGCAGGAGACTCGCTTGAGCCCAGGAGTTGGAGGTTGCTATGAGCTGTGATGCCACAGCACTCTACCCAGGGCGACAGTTTGAGGCTCTGTCTCAAAAAAAAAAAAAAAAGTATTGCAGCAATTCGTTTTGACATTTCTCCCTGTCTCAAGTCCCCAGGCAACATGATCTCTCTGACCTTTATCTGCAGGTATGTGTATGTGCACACGGTACACACAGATGGAACACGTTCGAAGGGGGAATTACTGTGTGTAACCTGGTTCTGACTGGTGCTGTAACTAATTACCACAAATGTGTTAACTTTAAACAATACTAATTTATTACTTTATAGTTCTGGAGATCAGAAGTCTGAAGTGTATCTTGTGGAGCTAAAATTAAAGTGTCAGCAGAACTGTGTTCCTTCTGGAAGCCCTAAGGGAGACTCTGTTCCTGGTCTTTTCTAGCTTGTAGATGCTGCCCACATCCCTGGGCTTGGAGCTGGATCACTCTGACCTCTGCTTCTATCATAACTTCTCTTCTCCCTTGAATCCTCCTTCCTTCCTCTGATAAGGAGGCTTGTGATTATATTGCACCCACTTGGAGGATGCAGGCTCATCTCCCCCTCTCAGAATCTGTAATTACCTTCATCACATCTGCAAAAACCCCTTTGCAATGTAAGGTAACATTTCGTGGGTTTTAGGCACTAGATATGGACATCTTATTGGTGTTACTCAGCCTGCCACACCAGATTCAATCTGGAGGACTTGGTGTGAAGCAGGTGGCTTGGGAACCTGCCCTGCTGCCACACAATGAAAGACGGATGTACTGGGTGATGGAGGATACTTTACCTTCTAATCTCCATGAAATTTGTCTCATAAAACCCAGCTTTTCATTCATAGTGATCGGTATGGTGTGAGATCACACATCTAACACATATCTTCTGCTCATCATTGTCTTCACTGAACAGCATTGTCTTCACTGTATCTCTTGGGCCTGGCTTTGGCTTTCCGCCAGCTACATCTACCTGTTCCTTAATGATTGAACTTCAGTCGTGTTCACCTAGGGATCATCTATGCCAATGAGGGAATCCTCTTCTCCTGGGCCAGTGATTGATGTACAGATGAGGACGTGGTCTAGTTCTGGCCTTCTGGGGTCTTCTCGAAAGATCTACTCCCTTAGTGAAAAGAGAAATCCATGCTAGTGAAAAACCCCTTTGCCTCTGATCCTTTCCTCCCTCCTTAGGAAGTTGTCACATATAAGGCGTGATGCTTGGGGTAGGCTCTGGAAGCCCCAGAGTCCATGTGGGTGACTCCCCAAGGGTAGGAGAGGGGAGAGATGGGAAATCCAGTGTTCCTGCTGCTGTGGTTGAGCTGCTGCAGCAATCTTGGCTCTACTTGTGTCTAGACTTCTGGTTCTGTGAAATAATTAAATGTCTCCATCATTTAAGGCACCGTTACCCAGGGACTTTGTTACTTGTAGCCAAATGCACTTCATCTGATGTACTATCACAGTGTCTGGGATATGGTGGCGAGGCTAATGGCTAAATCCTAAATGAACAGATATACCCTCACCTCAACCTCAGAATTTCCTAAAATAAAGATGATCCATCCTACAAACAGCCATGCTAACCCCTCCATTTCAGAAAGAAGCCCTCCCCGAGGACTGGGAATAGCTGAGGCAATCTCTGTTGTTTTGACTTTCACAATGAAGAGGGGAATGGTTGCATTATGGGTGACTTGGGTGCTTCAGGGCAAATTATCCTACTTGAACACCGGTCGCTCCTTCCCAGTTGGTTAGCCTTCTCTGTGCATTTCCCATTGGAGCGCTTCCCAGCTGGGAACTGTGAGCCTTCTGCTGAGTTTCAGGCCGGCTGAGCCTCAGGCAGATGCTCTATCCTAGAATGAGACAGAGAAGCAACTTGTTTTGGGAAATTCCTCACAAACCTGCTTGTAACTACAGAATTGAGGGCCCTAGAAGGCATGTAAAGACCATAGAACCAACCACGGGAGTTCTGGGCTTCCCAGGGGACGTCTGGTGGTGCCTGTCTAAGGCTGTCATGGGTGGCTCTGTGTGCTGGTCAGCAAGGCTCACAGCTACACGCTCACCCAGGGTCCCAGCAAGATTGTGGCCCCTCAGGCCACTGAGAGTGATGCTCCACTGCTGGCACTCTCAGGACACTGCCTGCTTCCACCTCTGCTTCCAAGTTCAGGCCAGGCCCAGGCAACCAAAGGGTGGCTGTATTTATGGATATTCCAGAACTCTTCTGGAACAAGTTCACTAAAACACCCTGGTCGTACTCCCCTTGCTTTCACATAGGAATACAGGCATAAGGCCAGCACCCTGTGTTGGGGGTGATGGCTGTGGAAGGGATCACACTCCCCCAGTTTCACATCCTGCCCCTGCACCACCCTGTTCATACTAGCTGCAGCTGGAGCTCTTTGGTCTTCATGTTTCCCCTAAGGCAGTGGTTCTCATTCTTCCTAATGCCACAATGTATTTTCATTGTTACAAAGGGGTTGCCATCCACAGGTTGAGAACCACTGCCCTAAGGCCTGGTTTCAGACGACCCCTGGTTTGAATCCCAGGGTCACCCCAGTCTAAACCCTGTACATGCACCCTCCTCTGACAGCCTGCAGAAGGTGTGTCCCATCTGGGCCCTGGAGCAACACTGCTGCTGCTGCTACAAACTCCCTCTGGGTCTTCAGACTGAATGTCCTTCTCCTTGGCATTCCAGTCCCCCGCGCCCTTGTACCCTCAGCACCAGCGTCCACACCACCTCAGCACTCTACTCCGGCCATGCAGACTCCTCACTTTGCCCTCCTTTCCCCACCTACTCATGTTTCTCCTCCTCAGTCTGTAGCTCCATTGTTTCTCCATCTTTCCCAGTTACCAGATGGAGAACTGTTTCTCTCTCTTTCTTCAGAATGACTGATGCAGTTATGAACTACTTCCCCCTGTACAGATTCTTTTGGGAACACACTTGCTCAAATTGGTACATTATCTCCATGCTCTAGTCATTACCAAAAAGTCACTGCTTTGCCTGGATTTGCTTTGAGCAAATCCATCTTTGTTATGGCCTTCCCTAGGGCTGGAGGTCAGGTGAAATTGACTTTTGGGTCCTGCAAAGTGGAGGACCTGTTCGTGGATTTTGGGGATACCCCAAAAGTGTTGAGTGAGGAGTCCTTGTCCACCTGCTCCGTCCAGTGTCTCTCCTCCTCTGGACTTTAGCCCAACAAAAGTGGGCCTGTATTATGGGTAACAAGAGCATCAGTACCATTGATATAATGTCTGACATAAGGTCTGTCATGTTCATGTGATTAACAAGAGAGTCTGTTCCTGGATGTGATGAGAATTCAGGGTTGGTGTGGAAAAGAGGCTAAGCAGTAAAGAGAGGCAAGAGGAGAAGTCTCTGGAGAGTAATTATTTTAGAGAAAATACTACATGAAAATAAAGTTGCATGCTCACTGCCTCCCTTCAGGGTAGGCAGCCTCAGGGAGTTGGCCACTCAGGTTTTCAATTCTTTAGAAAATCAAGCAGGGAAAACTGGAGAATAACAACTGTCTTTCTAAATATGCTGTTTTCTGACGCAATCACTACTGGTGGCAGTGGACACTGCTGGAAATGCTCCGGGAGGCAATGTAGCCGAATGCACCAGGAGCTCGAAAAACATTTACAGTTTTTGACACAGAGATTCCACTTTTGGGAATAAGTCAGAAAAAAGTAACAAATAAGGGGGAAAAGTAACAAACACTACATGTTTATTAAAACTCCATTGTATAATAAGAAAACATTTGAACCAACTTAACTACTCAATGATAGAAGGATGATTAATTAAACCATACTTTATTTCCTTGATGAAATATTATGAAGTCGGGAATATTTTAATTATAGAGATTATAGCAACATAGGAATATAATGATGTAAAATTATATGCACATTCTTGACTGCAGTGCCCTAAAAATATATACTTGTGCAATCAAGGAATGTCTAAAATGGGAAATAGCTGTGTTAAGCGGGTGGAATTACTGGTGACATTTTTCTTTTTGTATCCTCCCAATGTTATGTTACTATATGTTACTTATATAAAATAGATACATAAAAAGTAAATGGTTAAGAAACAGGGCAAGGACTATCATTCATAAAGGGACTATTATGTTTCAGCTACTGGGCTAGATATTATTTCACATATATTATCTAATACAATTTTTATTTGACTCCTAAGTAGTGTCTCTTCAAATTTTTACATATGAGGAGACTGAGGCTAAGAGATGCTGATTGTGGTGGAATAGGTGGGGAAGGAGGGAAGCTAAACATTTAGTGTGATTCCAAACTTTCCCAGCAACAGGACAATTAAGAAGTGTAGGAAACAGAGAGCCCGTTCTGCTCGCTGGCTACATGAGGGGCTGAGGGCAAGTTCTCTCTCAGCTTATTTTCTGGTGCTGCCACTGGGAAAAACAACACTGAAAATACATGAGTTTAAAAAAAAAAAGTCTGAAAGTACCTGGGGAAGGCATACATTATCTCAGACTGAGTAAACCAAGCAAATGTAGCATTTCTCTGGCCTTTTCAGAAGGCTTTTATTGATTTCTAACGAAGGCGCATATGTAAAAGATAGGGTTGAAAGAATCCCAAGTTCCCAGGAAGACTGGATAGAGAGAGAGACTGGTAAGCAGTGGGGGTTTGGTAAAACACCCCATAGTGTATGTAAAGGGGGAGGGAGGAGCTAGTTCTATCATGCAGGGGAAGTAAACTAGGTTTCCTAATCGAACTACATAGTCAAAGAATTTAATCCCTCCCATCTGTTTATGCTCTCGGGCATAGGCCTAGTCTAGCCTGTCTGTTTGCCTCTGGGTTCTTTTACTTTTCCGTGGATTTGAAGAACTCCCAGGGATTGTCTGTCTGGGATGCCCCCGGATTGAGTTGGGGTGCCTCGCTGAGAAGTCAACCTATCTACCTCCCATAGTTATGGGTCCAAGATAAGTAGGGAAAAGAGCGAGAAGAATAGGGAACCGAGGAAGTAATGATAGGGAAGGATCCAGGGAAGTTAGAGAGCAGATCAGTCAGTGGGAGGGCACTGGCGAGCTTGAAGAACAGGAAATCAGAGCTGATGTTAAAGTTTCCAGGAAATGGCATGTTCCAGTTTCCACCCGGGGGTGTGGGTCAGTCACGGACTGAATTGTATCCTCACAAATTCATATGTTGACGCCTTAAGACACAATGTGACTGTGTTTGGAGATTGGCCCGTAAGGAGATAGTTAAGGTTAAATGAGGTCATAAGAACAGGGCCCTGATCCAATAGGGCTGTTATGATACAGGGTCCTGATGAGAAGAGGAAGAGACATCAGAGGAAAGTCCATGTGAAGACGCAAGCCAGGAGGAGATCTTGTACCAGAAACCGAATTTGCTGGCACCTTGATTATGGACTTCTAGCCTCCAGATCTGTGAAAAAATAAATACAGTAGAACTCTGTAAGTTGACCACTCATGGGACTGTAACAGGACTTGTTACACTTGTAAGATTTGGTTTGTCTTATTGATTGTCTAGAGTTAAGAAGAAGAAGAAGAAAATGTTAACAATGCAAATCAAACTTGAAATCATGTCATATTTGTAGCCATTATATTGTGACTAGCACATAAAATTGAAATATTCTTCCAGTGTGAAAACCATTATCTAATACAAAAAAGAAATTGCTCATGCTGTGAATGAAGTTCAGACATATGTCTTTGATCTTTCATATTTCATAAGATCTTTCATATTTCAAAGACATGCCTTTCATCTTATTCATTAATTTATATGAAAATATTAGCCAACATTTACACTGGAACTATGCTCAGAGAGTCATAATGTTAAACACTTGCCAGCACACCACTGGCACCAAACTCGGGGAATCAAGCAAGAGGGGAAAAGGGGAAGGGGGGCAGTGAGAGCCAGATCAAATTCAAAGAGGCGTGCGTTTACAGCCGAACAGGATCTCAAAGAGATCTTTGCACCCCCATGTTGATTGCAACGTTATTTACAATAACCAAGAGGTGGAAGCAGCCAGCGTGTCCATCAATGGAAGAATGAATAAAGAAAATTTGGTACATGTACACAATGGACTACTAGTCAGCCTTAAGAAAGAAATAATCCTATCATAGGCTACAATATGGATGAATCTTGAGGACATTAAGAACATTCACTAAGTGAAGTAGCCAGTCACAAAAAGATAGATGCATCCTATACAATGCTGCTTATGTGAGGTATCTAAAATAGTCAAACAAAAGCAGAAGCAAAATAGAATGGTGTTTGCCAGGGGCCATTTGGAGGGGAATAGGGAATTGTTGTTTAATGGGTACAGACTTTCAGTTTTGCAAGATGAAAAATTTCTAGAATCTGTTGAACAATGTGTGTATAGATAACACTACTGTAATGTATACTTAAAAATAATTACAGTGGTAAATGTTATGTGGCTTTCACCATGTAGCACAAAAAAAAAAGAGAAAAAGAGAAAAAAACACCAGGAGATGTGTTACTGAGTCATAACAAGCACAGCTAATTACATGGTTTCATAGGACACCTTCAGAGCCTCCAAATGTCCCTCTGAGGGAGAAAGAGAAGATAAATTAACTCCCAAATCCAACCCCACTCTGCCTTTTAAATATCAAAGTCACCCCTGGGGCATAACCCCACCATATCTCTGGGCATGGTCACCTGGCCTCTCTGAGCAGTTGGCTGGTGTAAAGGTGCCACAATCTTCCTTCATCTGCCCTGTGAGAGGCTTCTTGAGGTATGGTAGTGGTGGCAGCAGCAATGACCTGGCTCTAAGATCCCAAGCTGTCTCTAGGGCCAAAAAGCAAGTCATGAGCACAGATAGGAGTGACACAGAAACTGAGCCAGGCACAATGATGCTGTGGGCTCTAAGTTTAAGGGGAAATTAGAGAAGGAGTTTTGTGAGGACACAGTTGTTCGTCACCACAAATGAAGAGGAAAACAGAACTGCAAATTGGCATATGAAGGTTTTAGTAGAGGAACTCATTCATCAGAAAAGTAGACAGGTGATGATGACCTAGGTAAAATATGTTCTGCAGTTGTAAAGCATATTCATGGTATGCTACTCAGAATTTTATACAACAAAATAAAGGTTGGTGCTTTGGTGACTATTACAGCGTGGCTATAATAAGTAGTTTATAAAACTCAGCTAATGAAAGAAAGAAAACTACATTTATTAAAAGGGCATAGTATTGATGAGAACACATTTTAATTTTGAAAATATCATTTTGGAGAGTAAATTTGTCAGTGCAAAAGAGATGACTGGAACCTAGATTTTATTCTCTACTGTACAGAAATTGCTGATGAAAAATAGGGTCAAATCCCTTTTATTTATATTGCATTTGTGTTGTGCTTTGGAGAACAGATTGCCATGCTAATTAAGCTGAGCAAATTCTTGTGAGAACTATTTACTTTTATAAGCAAACACTTATTAATCAAGGGGCTTTCCTTACATTTAATCAGCTGCTACAACTACTCTCTGGGTGAAGCAGTTTTCATTTCCCCCTGTATTCCACAGTGAAGAAATTGACTCAAGGTCATCTAGACAGAACTAGACAAAAGAAAGATGTCATTTTTCTTAAACTGTAGTTAGGATCTTGTAACACAAGGGCTTCCTAGAAGAGAGGAGTAATTATGAAAACAATAAAATTGTCATGAAGGTACATTTTGTCTCCTCTGTCCTTTTTATTCCTCTGTCCATTTCAAGCCCCTGAAGCCTGCGTCCATTTAGCACCACCCCAAAGACCTCTAGTGTGTCCTCCCTTTAGCATCCTCATCACTGGCTCCCATATGCTTTATTATCCCTGGACAGCATTCATGGATGGACTCATCCTTTGCTCCTTTTCATTGCATTTCCAGAGGATGCTTCTCTGGTGATGACAGTGTAAGAGTAGGTTATAGATCAACCCTAGAAACAAATCCCTTTTAAAGTTTGATGTCTCTCAGAAAGCAAATTGGTGCATGAATAGTTCCATGCACTATTTTAAAGCCTAGTTGAAGTAAAGGAAATTCAGTGCCCCTATGGCAGCTTCCAGGGCACTTGCCATCTCCCCCCCACTCTTCACTATTATTATATTTCCTCACCTATGTTACTTAATGCACGCTGGGCTGACTTCTGGCTGTTGGTGCCTGCATTTCCTAAACTATGGGCTTTTCCTATGTAGGCTGCAGGCCAGAAGTGCCCCTTGTCTTCAGCACCCTTCAAGCAACTTATAGGAGTTGATGTATGTACATGTGTACCCCAGGGACGGGGAGACTGGGAGGCATGTGGTCTCCACTGACTGGCCCACAGAGCTCCACGCAGACTCAAGTTCCAGCTGCTGCTAGGAGTAACTTGCTTGATAACACTCCTTCCATTGGCTTTCTTCCTTCTACATCTCATGTTTCCCCTCCCCTAATGGTGTTTCCTGGGATTGCCTCCCAAATACACCACTTGCTTGGGAATTCTTGCCTCAGGGTTGGCAACTGGAGGAACCTAAATCAAAACAGATTCTAAAATCGTAAGACCAATTTGAACTGAATATAAGGCCAACCTTTATTTCCAAAAGTGCTCCTAATGATGGTGTATTAGTTTGGATTGAGCTCTTTCTATGCTCATCGTATGCCTTTCATTTGCCCAGAGTTGAAGAGAATTGGGAGGAGAGGTCTTCCATTCTTTATTAGTCGTTTCAAAAGGCCAGTAGTTCCTTAATCTTATCTGTATTATCTCTTTTTAAGATAAAGTTTAATTGATGTGTTAGGTTCTCTGGAGGAAGCAATGAGCCCTGAAATTTAATGAGTTAATCTTGTCCCCCTTTTCTTTTCTTGAATAACAGGAGCATTTTAGCATTTGGCTAAGTCCCATACATTTTGATGAGTAGTTGAAAATACAAACATAGATGAACTAAGCACCTCGTTCCCCTAATTAGAAAAGATCCTGGAAAAACTACATTCAAGGAAAGTAGGAAAAAAATGCAATGAATATAAAAGCAGAATTACTGAATTAAAACTCACAAAAATTATAGAATTGATACATCAAAGATAAGGTTCTTGAAAAAGCAAAAAATTATATGGAAAAAACCATAAATACACAGAATTAACTAAATACAATATATCACATTAATGGATCAAAGAGTGCCTTTTTATTACAACTATTTTTCTTTTTTTCTTTTTTTTTTTTTAAATACATGTATTTTATTATTCTTCATTACATTATTCCCACCCCCCCACCCCCCTGTCCGTGATAAGACAGAATTGATTTACAGAAAAGAATACAGAAAACACCAAAGCTCCTGGTAGTGGGAGAGATTTCAAGTAGGGAGAGAGAAGCTCTCTCCGTTCCTCTCCCGGTCTTTCCCCGTCTCCTCCTC
>CAUYRH010006533.1:0-37898 GCA_963574655.1 Perodicticus potto
CAACCTCCCCCCTCCACTCCCCTCCCTTGCCCCTTTCCCCACATTCTTGTGCTATAGTTGGGTTATAGCCTTCATATGAAAGCTATAAATTAGCTTCATAGTAGGGCTGAGTACATTGGATACTTTTTCTTCCATTCTTGAGACACTTTGCTAAGAAGAATATGTTCCAGCTCCTGTTTTTCATTTGAGTTCTAAACATCTGTATTAGAATATACTCACTTACCCCATCTGACAATTCTGCCATTTCTTTTGTTTCTCACGCAGGTATTTGGACACCTCCATGTAACACCCATTCTCACCCCGTATAATATTGCTGTCTGCGCTTCTTTTACAGATGTTCCATGTTCCTCCATATTTTAAGATGAGGCTCATTGTTTGTAAAAAACAGTCTAGCGTGTTTCCCTGTGACCACACTGATTCTGTGCACACAGAGAAATCTATCACATAGTGCTTTTTCTGTACTAGAAGGTTCTCACTCCATTTCCATTTATAACCTTTGTCCCATTCAGTGCTTTGGATCTCTCTTATACATCCTTCCCAAAGATTTTGCAGGCTACACATCTTATACTCTATTGGCTACCTTTCCTTCTAATACCACGTAGTTTTGTAAACAACTATCTCAACCAATGTGTAACAGATGCTGAATACAGTGCAGTACCTTAAAACATTCTAATTATTTATTGTCATTTTTTTCGCAGTGAATGTTCAGCCTTTTTTTATTCACTGTGGTGACATGAAAGCTTTCTAAGAGAAAATTATTTATCAAGACCTTTCCTGCTCCACACCCAGTGCGATGACTCACTACTGAACATGGAGGGGTTTGGTGTGAAGGGTGGAAAGGGGGGAAGGGAAGAAATCCCTCCAGTTTCTCCTTCAAAAAAAAAAAGTAATGATTTTTCTCTTGGAAGAAAATCAAAGGCTGCATAAAATGTCTGCCCCTTTAAAAAATGTAAGCTGATTTTTTTTAATGCCAGGCACTTTTATCCTTATAGCTTAAAGGCAACGAATGAATGAAATGTGGAAAATGAAGTACATGTGACAGCATCAAAGAAAGGAGGCAGAGCTGGAGAGTGTGTGTCTGGCTATGTCAGGCCTTGGTGGGCCTTTTTAGACAGACCATTAAGGCAATCTGGCTGCCAGATGAAGTCTTTATGAAAGGGCAGGAAAGACGTATGAAGTCTTTTTGATGTTTTAAAGGAACCTCTCCTTATACCTCCCCCTCCCTTTTTTCCTCCATCATCTTGTCTCGACCAGTGCCATCCCACTTGCAAGGCAGGCAAACCACAACCATCTGTAGAAGTGTTTTATGCTTTAGAGGATTTGGATCTTGGCTTGATCTCTATCTCGAGGCATAATGGGGCACTTTTAGTTTCTGCTTGGAGAAGATGGTGAATTCCTGCGTAGGATGGTAGAATCCTCTAGGACATTTCGAGAAGCAGTGGTTAATCAGCGTGGAATTAATCAAGTCCTATTTACCTAATCAAGATAAGGATTATTTCTTGAATAGATTTAATTACATCACATTGGCACTATTAGAACATCACCACAGATTCCCCTCATCTTATAAAGAGGAAACTGAGCTTCAAGGACACACAATCAGTCCAATAAAATTACAGGATTGCAGACCATTTCTCCACACTCTTGCTTCCTGTACCATATAATCTTTCTCTTTAGCTGAAGACCTAAATTACCATCTCCATTTGTGGCTTGCTTCTTTTTCTTGGAATTTGACTCCATGACTCTGAATGGAAAAATTATCTCACAAGCAGGGTTTGCATCAGCTAGATATGCCTCTCAGTGTAAAGCCTGTGGCTTTGAACATAACAGGGTTAGGATACAAGAAAGCCCTACCTATCTGTGGGAATATTTCTAGTTGTGTGGGAGAAGTATGGGCAACCAAAGGGGTTGTAAGCAATAATGATCATGTTTCCTGGGATAATAAAAATCACAATAAAAGGTGTGTCATGCCCTTACCCTGACCTCTCTGGTCTTCATAGTTCTTCTAAATTAAATGTGTTCAAACCTTCTATCTTCCAGCTCTACATCAGCTCGGGGGCCCATGTCACAAGGTCCCTATTGCAGTCTTTGTATGTTGCGTTTGGCACGTAGGCGATGCCACATTAGCTCTGCTAAACATTCCAGTGGAGTGCAATGAAAAAGTGGACTGGCTTAAGGGGAGGCTAAAGACTGCCTGCCTTCAAGCTCTACCCACCAATATCTCTCCGGGTGTCTTTCAGCAAATTATAAGTGGTAAAAGTGGCCTGGACAGGTGAAGACAAATGAAGATAGATATTAGATTTCATGCCTTTTAAAGTGCTTTGAAGTACTAATACTCCAAAAGAATCAGAAAAAAAAAAAAAAGAAAGAAAAGGAGAAAAAAACAGCCTTTTTCTTTCTTCTTTGCCTGGTCTCCACTTCTCACTCTTCTTCCTGAATCACACTGATCTTTCCATTGCCTCTATATGTCAGCAACGCATTTTTCAAAATATCAAGGACTTGGTGAACATGACAGCTTTGTGTTCTCCCTATTCCTTTTATCCCTGAAAGAGAAAGAAAGTCTTCCTTCTTCATTACTACACAGTAAGATGTCGAGTTATAAAATTGCCCTCTGACTCATACAGCATTCTTCTTTTCCCCACAACATTCACAGCAAAGGCAAAGCTCACCCAGAATTTTTTCATGCAGCTACACACTTTTCTCCATGAATCATCCCAAAACTTAAAAACAACCGGCTCTTTAAAAGTTCATTGGTGCTCTTTGCGGATGTCAAACATTATACCAATATGTCCTTAAATTCCCTCCTCATCTCAAACACTTGTTAGGTAAGGTTCTTTGACTCATTTTGTGATCCTGCTATGTGAGGGGAAAAGCAGACATGTAAAAGCCATTGCCGTAGAAAGGAAAGACCTTCTGTCTGGCTCAGACTTTTCGAGGAATAGTTCAGTTTGAGACTATCATAGGCAGATAGATCAATTGATTAGACATCCGACAGGATACCTTATGACGTATTTGGGAATACTGGGTATCTGCATGTTTCCTGGAAAATTCCTAGAGAAGCCATATATTTATTAAGCCTTAGCCCTTCTTCCTTGGTCTAAGAGTCCATGATTTTTAGTTGCTTTTAGTTGATAGCTTCCAACACCCATTCTATCCTCTGGCTTTCTAGCCTCCCTCTCTTGTCTTTTTGTGAAATAAAATATGGTCTTTTATTGGCCCTGATGGATGTACACAGGCTTCTTTCATTTTAACCTAGGAATGCAAGGCAAATGATTCCTGGGAAACAGGATAAGAATAGGAAAATGTGATGAATTCATCCACTTGGTCAATATGTATTTATTGAGCTGCTACTATATTCCAAGTGTGGGGAATTCAGGGACAAATAATAAATGATGCCTTCCTCCAAGAGCCTCCCAAGATAACACAAGACTCATATAGTCAACAGATTCTAAATGAGGAAGGCACAGTGAAATGGACAGTTGATTCCTCTTGTAATATTCAGTTTTGAATATTCTAGAATTGTACAAAGCCTTTGCTGTCTTTGTTTCATGGCTATTGATTCATCATATATTTTATGCATTACTTCAACAATTATTTCTGAACACCTACTATGTGTTGACTATATTTGAAATGCTAGAGATTTATAATGAAGACCAATTAATTCCCTAGCTTATATTCTGATGGTGAAAAACGACAATAGACAGGTAAACATAGAACTTCAGGTTATAATAAGAACTAAGAAAAAAAGTAAATAAAGATTTATGTATAGCTGGTGAAGGCTTCGTTGAGGAGGGGATATTTTAGTGGAATCCTGAATGAAGGGAGACAGAGAGAACTAGGTTGTAGGCTAAATAAAAAATGTTCCTAAATAAGGAGGAGTAATAGAAAAATTTCGGAGATAGGAGTGATGCTGGCATTTTGGGGACCATATAGAAATTCTAAACTCACAGTGGGAGTATTTACACCATAGAAATTGACAAGTGGTACACTCACAGCTTTCTCTGGGTATCGGTGACATTCAAGAAATACTGTATCTGGGCCAATGTCATACATTCAGAGAAAGTAGCCTACTTATTCCTCACACCCCCCAAATCAAAACCACATTAGTTCCAGAGAAGGCCTTCGACAGAGATGGACAGTTATACAACCTTAGCCTCGTACCCATAGTGCCTGGAACCTCCCCCAAGCTACTTGGATTTAGAGTAGAAGGAACAAATAAAGAAGGTCGTCTGGGACCTTCTTTTGGTATAAGTTTTTAAATGACCTACATTGTTTTAAAAGGGGTCGTGACCCCTTTTTTCAAATCAATGCAGAACCCCTGCTTTCTGTCTCTACTTTTTGATCTGTAGGGTGATATCAGATACACTACATGTAAATCCTGAGTACAAAAGACATTGGCCTACATAGCAGTGTTGACACAAGAATGCTGAAAAGAGAGATGTAATAATCATTTTGTAGTTTAAAAATACTGGGAAAAGAAGACAAGAGAACAGGAAAGGGGACTTCCCAAGTTGGGGTCAGGGAGGGTGAATTAGAGGGAGGAGTTTTGATCATGACTAGATCTCCAGGAGGGAAAAGTTCCTGTTTTAGTTAGTATGTCCCTCCCCAAACGGGGAGCAGGACTTTCAGGGTTGATTAGGGAGGCATGAGAGAACAAGTCATCCCAATTGCAGCTTAGAGGCTGGGAGAAAAATTTGGTAACCGGCTGTCCAGACATCCCCTGTGTAGTTATGGATTTGGGAGATAAAAGACCAGGATTGGAGAGAAGTACAGAAAAAGTTGCTCCAGTGTCCAAAAGAAATTTTCTCTCCTGGTGCTCTGCTATAAGGCAAACTTGGGGCTCTTGAGGGGTGATGACACAAGCTGGAGCCATGAGAATTTGCCCTGGGCTCTCTCGGTCCAGTTTGGGCTCCGATGGGGTCCCTGTTCCAGGAGGCCTTCGCCTCTGGGGACAGGCCACCCTCCAGTGGTCATTTTTTATATTTCTTAGTTCACTTAATCCTTACAGACTTCATCAAATATGTTCACTATTAGCTAAATGGCTAGAATATAGTAAGTGCCCAATTAAAGTATTACTTTTAGTATGATTATTAATCCTGTTCCCATTTGATAGATAACATGGCAGAAAGAGCTTAGGTAGCTTTCTAAAAACTGCACAGTGGCAGAGCTGAAATTAGAATTCATGTCTATCTGGCCTCATTCAGTCTGTATTAATTCTAAAGCTCTATGACCACTTCCACATCATTGCATTTAATAGTCTGACAAAGACCCTTCCTCAGGATGACATTTATTTTTTGGATTAAGAAATTAAGGTTCATAAAAGATAATTTTAATAATGATAGTGTATTTCATGACTTATGTAAGGGCACTGCTGGTTAGTGGCAGGAGTTGGGTTCCCTGGGAAGCGAATACCAATGGAGATACGTGTGCAAGACATTTATTAGGGAGTGCTCTAGAAAGTAACACCTGTGCAAAGGATGGGAACAAACAGTTAAGCAGAGGGAGAGGCTGGACTGCGAAGTAGTTTCAGTGATAGCCTTGGCCAGCCCCATTGGATATTCTGAAGTGGGACGGTCCTTCAAAGATGTCCTGAGTTGGGAGAAGGGCTCCTGAAATTGGAGCCTATATATTCCTGTGTTGATGAGTCATTCCTGGAAATAGGAAATGCTTTGGGGAACTCAGCTATCTTGAGAAAACTCCCAAAGAGGGCTGATAGCCATCTGCTAGCTGCTCTCCCAGCAGGTGGGAAAATAGATCCTTCATTCCTAAAGAGATATTTGGGAGCCACATCATGCATTCACTTCAGGACACAAAACCTTACTCAGATTCACATTCCACATTTTTCTTTCATTCTATACTGCTATTTAGAAAACAATTAAAGGACTTTACATAATAACTTTAACCTCTTGTTTCCATATTTTAAGTTCAATTTTGGTATGCCCACAGCTAACTATGAGTGTTGATTATAATATTAACTACTAACATGACAATTAATTGTAGTATTACCATTCAAATAAGAGTTAATTGTAATATTACTACTAATTTGATAGTTAATTGTGGTATTATCACTGAAAATTCTATTTAACAGCTTGTCTTTTAATGCCTTACATTGGGGACAGGAGAAATTGTACATATGCAACTCTCAAGATTGTTTTAATTGGATGAATCTTGAATCCATGATAAATTGTATTTAAATCTGGTCTAAATCTTGTCACACATAGGGAACTTTGCTGATTTTTCCTCTGTAGCTATTTTTGTTTTGTTTTGTAGGAGGGTTTTAGGTTGAGACTGAGCCCTACTCCCACAAGGAAGGATAAGTGAAATCTGTCACTACAATTCCAACTATGGAAATGTAAAAACAAACAAAAACACCCCCTTTAGGCTTGGTGCCCATGGCACAGTGGTTATGGTGTCAGCCACATACACTGAGGCTGGCAGGTTTGAAACTGGCCAGGGCCAGCTAAACAACAATAACAACTGCCACAAAAAATAGCTGGGCATTGGGAGGCTGAGGCAAGAGAATCGCTTAAGCCCAAGAGTTTGAAGTTGCTGTGAGCTGCGATGCCAGGGCACTTTACCCAGGGTGACATAGTGGGACTCGGTCTCTAAATAAATAAATAAAATAAAATGAACAAACACTCCCTTCAACCATACCCTCTCCAAGGAAACAGTCTTACAAAGTGGTTTTATTTTGGTTTTTAAAGTCTGCATCTTTCAACAAACTAATCCCACTGTTTCTCTTAATAGTAAAAAGTATTAGGCTTTCTGATCTCATATAAAATATGTAACATGGGTATAGTGCTTGTACATATTAAGTACGCAGTAATTGTTTACTGGATTGAAATGCCATTATAAATAAGCTTCCTCAAACTATTATACTGGCAACAACCAAATGTTAAGAATAACTCTCATAATATCAAATCCCTGAATGTGAGATCAACAGCAAAACCTCTTATGAACAATTCAATTTGTTTAAGCATTGACTCTCTTACATCAAGCCTGTAATGGCTTTGTTCTAATTTCAAGAATTCCAAACTGGATCCATTTCTGCCATCAGCGTTATCCTGATTCCTTTAGTCTGACTTATCTGCTTTGCAGCTGAGGAAACCAAGACCCAGAAGATGTACAAGTTAATGATTAGGCTAAAACTGGGGTACCTCTGTTCCATCTCACTTCAGCATAGAGGTAAGAAGATTAGGGGTTTAGAGGGAAGGGGAAGCATGAAACAGTAGACATGAACTTCAAAAGAAAACAAAGATTGAAATGTTAGGTAATGGAAAGGAAGAAAATTCATGGAAACAATTACGAAGGCCAGTTGAGAAGAAAAAGGTGAAAAATACTCTCTACTGAAATAAGTCCAGAGATAGTGGCACTTTTCAAAGTGTCTTTTATTACTCTTCCTCCAAAAATGTTATACAGTATGAAATACTGTTCATTTTGTATAAAATATTGATAAGATCATCTGAACTCATAGGTAAGGAAATATAGCATTGGTTTAGAATTAGTTTTTCTAATAACTAACAAATGCGTCAAATAAGTCCAGTATAACATTTTTATTGGCACTTGAAATAAATGTATTACTCACTAGTGAATATGCCAAAAGAAAATCTCCACCCTATTTCCACCCCCACAGAGCTACAAATGATTATTTATTAAGCAGTGAAAGAATGACATGGAGTGCAAAACAGAAGTCATCACAGTTATCTGTGTTCTTCAAGATGAACTTTCATCATAGTGTTAAAAGATTTTTTTAAAAAGTTTGCATTATAAAAACTTCCCATTTAAAAAAACTTCAGTTTTAGGCGGTGCCTGTGGCCCACCAGGCCCCATATTCCGGAGGTGGTGGGTTCAAACCCTGCCCTGGCCAGAAACTGAAAAAAAAAAAAAAAAATTAAAAAAACTTCAGTTTTGATTCTGATACTTGAAACTCTGGCTGAATTTATTTAGGAAAGATAGCTACTGTTTTAAACTTTTATATATCTTGCTTCTCATATTTAATAAATATAATTCATTTAAATATTTTTAAAAATAAATTTATGAATAAATTGAATAATTTAAACAGAAATTAAATATAATTTAAATGAAGTATATTTATTCCTGCCCCCACAGCCTCCTCCCTTGACAGCCTCCTAACCCTGACAGCTTCTTTTTGTAAGCGGGATTGAGTTCTTGATATGATTTTCAGCTAGGTCATTATTAGTGTATTTCAGTGCTATTGATTTGTGTATGTTGATTTTATAACAGGAGATGTACTGAATTCACTTATCAAATCTAGGAATTTTTCAGAGCTGTGTTCAGGATTTTCTAGGTATAGAATCTTATCACCAGCAAACAGAGATAATTTGGTTTCCTCTTTTCTAATGTGGATGCTCTTTATTTCTTTCTCTTGCCTGATTACTCTGGCTAGGACTTCCAATACTCTGCTGAATAGAAGTAGTGAACGTGGGCATCTGGGTCTTGTTCTAGTTCTTAGGACACTGCTTCAACAAAGCAGACAAAAACAAATGCTGGGGAAGAGATGCCCTGTTCAATAAATGGTGCTGGGAAAATTCTCTCTCCCCATATACAAAAATTACTTAAGATGGATTAAATACTTAAATGTTAAGACCTGAAACCACAAATTCTAGAACAAAGCTCTTCTGGACATTGGCCAAGACAAAGAATTGATGACTAAGCGAATACAACAAAAACAAACAAATAGAACTTAATTAAACTAAAAAGTTTCTGCACAGCAAACAAACGAACAAAAAAAAAAACACCCCAAAACAAAATAAGCAAACAAAAACCCCTGACAGAATAAATAGATAATCTACAGAATGGGAGAAAATATTCCCAAATTACACATCTGACAAAGGACTAATATCCAGAATCTTTAAGGAACTGACACAACTTAACATGAAGGGAAAAAACCTAATAACCCCATGAGAAACTGGGCAAACAACATGAAAAATATGTTCAACATCACTAACCATCAGAGAATTACAAATTAAACTCACTAGAATTAAAAATCTGGAATAAGATACTATCTTATTCCAGTCAAATGGCCATTATTAAAAAATAAACAACAGAGGTCGTCAAGAACTCAAAGAAAAAGGAATGCCTACACAGTGTTGGTGTAGATATCAAATTAGTATAACCTCTAGGGAAGACAGTATGGAGATTCCTTTAAGAACTAAAAATAGATCTACCATTTGACTCTATCTACTGGGTATCTACTAAAAAAAAATAACTGTATAAAAAAGATACCTATACCTGTGTGTTACTCGCAGCACAACTTACAAATGCAAAGATATGGAATCAACCTAAGTAACCAACAACTGATAAGTGTTTAAAGAAAATGTGACAGATATACACTGTGGAATACGATTCAGTCATAAAAACGATGAAACAACGTCTTTTGCAGCAAGTTAGAACTGCAGCCCGTTATCCTAAGTGAAGTGACATAGGAATGGAAAACCAAATACCATATGTTCTCGCTTATAAGGGGAACTAAGCTACGGGTATGCAGGGGCATACAGAATGATACAACGGACAGTGGAGATTTAGAATCAGGGAGAATGAAGGGATGAAGGAAATAAAACTACCTATAGGGTGCAATGCACACTATTTGGGAATGGGTACACTAAAAACCCAGACATCACTACTATACAATTCATCCATGTAACAAAAACCCACCTGTACTCTTTAATCTATGGATATATCAACTAAAAAAAATTAAAAATAGAGAATATAAAAACAATAGAGGAAATCAGTATAATCAAAAGTCGTTTTTTGAAAAGATAAGAGAGAAACTATTAGCTAGACTGACCTAGAAAAAGAGAGATGACTCAAATTATTAAAATAAGACATGGAAGAGGATGTTACTATCAACCTTACAGAAAAGGAATTTTAAGGAATACTCTGAACTATAAACTATATGGTGACAAATTTGATAATTTAGATAAAGTGGAAAAACTCCTAGAAGTACACAAGCTACTGAAATTGACTCCAGATGAAATCCAAAATTGAAATAGACATCAAACAAGGAAAGAAATTGAATCAGTAACCAAAAACTTCCCAAACAGGAGAAAGCCCAGGCTCAGATGGCCACTAGTGAATTCTACCAAATGCCTAAAGAATTAGTATCAATTCTCCAAAAACTCTTCCAGAAAACAGGAAGGAACATTTTTCTTTTTTCTTTTTTTTTGTTTTGTAGAGACAGAGTCTCACTTTATCACCCCCGTTAGAGTGCTGTAACGTCACAGCTCACAGCAACCTCCAACTTCTGGGCTTAGGCAATTCTCTTGCCTCAGCCTCCCGAGTAGCTGGGACTACAGGCGCCTGCCACAACACCCGGCTATTGTTTTGTTGCAGTTTGGCTGGGGCTGGGTTCTAACCTGCCACTCTCAGTATATGGGGCCGGCGTCCTACCCACTGAGCCACAGGTGCCGCCCATTGAAGTTTTTTTTTTTGTTTGTTTGTTTTGAGACAGACTCTCACTCTGTCACCCTCAGTAGAGTGCCATGGTGTCACAGCTCACAGCAACTTCAAACTCCTGGGCTTAAGTGATTCTCTTCCCTCAGCCTCCCAGGTAGCTGGGACTATAGGCACCCACCACAACACCCAACAATTTTTTGATGCAGTTGTCATTGTTTAGCTGGTCCAGGCCAGGTTTGAACCCGCCAACCTCAGTATATGTGGCTGGCACCATAACCACTGTGCTATGGGCGCTGAGCCAGGAAGGAACATTGTTCAACTTATTTGGTACACTGATACCAAAACCAGATAATGACATCATAAGAAAAATTCACACTAATGTTCCTTATGAAAATAGGTGACAAATCCTCAACAAAATACTAGCAAATCAAATCCAGTAATATTTATAAAAGATTAAATACCATGACCAAGTGGGGTGTATCCTAAGAATGCAAGATTGATAACACACTGCATGAATAGAATAAAGGTCAAAATCACATGTTCATGGGAATAGATGTAAAAACAATATTTGGCAAAATTCAGCACCGACTCATGGTAAAAACAACTTATGCAACTAAACTTCTTCAACCTTATAAAGAGCATTTATGAAAAACCCACAGCTGACATGACATTTGGTGGAAAAAAATGAATACTTCCTCCTAAGATCAGGAACAAGAGAAGGATGTCTGTCTGCCCTTGCTACTTCTATTGAACATTGTGCTGGAGTGTCTAGCCAGGGCAATTAGGCAAGAAAATGTAATGAAAGGCATGAAGATTGTAAAGAAAGAAGCAAAAAATGAAATCATGTCTATGTGTAGAGAACATAACTTTGAACACATAAAATGGTATGGAATCTGCTTTAAAAAAACTATTAGAAATAATAAGTTCAGCAGGGCTGCAAGAATCAAAGTAAGTATAAAAATAGATTGTATTTCTTTCTATAAAAATTTCAATAGTAGGGTTGAGTACATTGGATACTTTTTCTTCCATTCTTGGGATACTTTGCTAAGAAGGACATTTTCCAGCTCCATCCATGTAAGCATGAAAGAGGTGAAGTCTCCATCTTTCTTTAAGGCTGCATAATGTTCCATGGTGTACATATACCACAATTTATTAATCCATTTGTGGGTTGATGAGCACTTGGGCTTCTTCCATGACTTAGGAATTATGAATTGGGCTGCAATAAACATTCTGATACAGATATCTTTGTTACAATGTGATTTTTGGCCTTTTGGATATATACCTAGTAGAGGAATTATAGGATTTAATGGCAATTCTATTTTTTAGATTTCTAAGTATTCTCCAGATATCTTTCCAAAAGGACCGTATTAGTTTGCATTCCCACCAGCCATGTAGTAGTGTTCCCTTTTCTCCACATCCGTGCCAGCATCTCTGGTTTTGGGATTTTGTGATGTGGGCTAATCTTATTGGAGTTAGATGATATCTCAAAGTAGTTTTGATTTGCATTTCTCTGATGATTAAGGATGATGAACAAGCTATAACTCAATTACAGCACAAAAACATAGGGAAAGAGTCAAGGGAGGGGAGGAGAGGAGGGAGGATTGGCGAAGGGAGAGTAATTGGTGGGTCCACACTTACAGTGCATCTTAGAATGGTACAGGTGAAACTTACTAAATGTAGAATGTAAATGTCTGCACACAATAACAAAGAAAATGCCATGAAAACTATGTCAACCAGTTCGATGAAAATATTTCAAATTGTATATAAAACCAGCATATTGTACTCCATGATTGTATTTATGTACACAAACATGATTTAATAAAAAAAAATTTTTAAAAAGTCAAAAATAAACATTATGTTAAAATTAAAAAAAAATTTCTATAGACTTAGGATACAAGGGGGGGTTTTGTTTCATGTATGAATTGTATAGTGGTGAATTCAGGGCTTTTAGTGCACCCATCACCTGAATATTATGCATAGTACCTGATAAATAATTTTTGATCCCTAATCTTCCTCTCATCCTCCCCCATTCTGAGTCTCTTAAATTCATTATACCACTCTGTATGACAAGGTATATCCACTATTTAGCAACTACTTATATGTACATGTGGTATATGATTTTCTGTTCCTGATATACTTCACTTGGGACAATGGCTTCTAGTTCTATCCTATGGCTGAATAGTATTCCATGGAGGATGTATACCACATTTTCTTCATCCACTCATCAGTTGATGGGGACTTAGGTTGATTTCATCTCTTCGAAAGTGTGAATTGTGCTGCAGTAAACGTATATGTGTCTTCTTGATATAATTACTTCTTTTCCTTTGGGTAGATATTCAGTAGTGGAATAACTGGATTAAATAGGTCTACTTTTAGTTCTTTAAAGAATTTCCATAGAGGTTGTACTCATTTACATTTCCCCCAACAGTGTATAAGTGTTTCCCTTTCACCTAATTTGTGTTGACATGTATTATTTTTTGACTTTTTGATAATGGCCATTCTGATGGGGTAATGTATCTCATTGTTGTGTTGATCAGTGACATTGATCATTTTTTCATGTTTGTTGGCCATTTTTATATCTTTTGAAAAATGTCTTTTGCCCACTTTTTAAGCATTCTGTCCTGTAGATTTGAGTTCCTTGTAGATTCTGAGTATTATTCCTTTGTAAGATAAATGGTTTGCAAATATTTCCTCCCATTCTGTAGGTTGTCCATTTACTCTGTCAATTATTCCCTTTGTTGTACATGAACATTTTTAATTTAATTAAGGTCTATTTATTTATTTTTGTTTTATTTGCTTTTGGGGGGTCTTAGTCATAAATTCTTTGCCTAGGCCAATGGCCAGAAGGGTTTTTACTAAGTTTTCTTCTAGAATTTTTATGGTATCAATTCTATAATCCATTTAAAGTCTTTAGTCCATCTTGAGTTAATTAATTTTTTTTTCTGGAGAGAGATAGGGTCCAGTTTCATTCTTCTGCATATGGCTATTGAATTTTCCCAGCACCATTTTTTGATTAAAACATCCTTTCTGCAGTGTATGAGTATGTTTTTGTCTGTTTTGTTAACAATCAGATGGTAGTAGGTATATGGTTTTATTTCTGGTTTCTCTATTCTGTTCCATTGATCTGTGTGTCTACTTTTATACCAGTATCATGTTGTTTGGTTACTATAAGCTTGTAGTATAATTTGAAGTCAGGTGATGTGATTCCTCTGGATTTGTTCTTTTTGCTTATGACTGGGTTGGCTATTCAGAATCTTTTCTGACAAATAGAATCCATGTATGAAAAACTCACAGCCAACATCATAATGAATGGAGGGAAAGTTGAAGGCATTCTCCTTAAGAACTGGAAGAAGACAAGGATGCCTACTTTCACGACTTCTATTCAACATAGTACTGGAAGTCCTAGCTGGAGCAATCAGGCAAGAGAAAGAAACAAAGAGTATCCAGATCTGAAAAAAGGTCAAACTCCCTGTTAGCCGATGATATGATCTTATGTCTAGAAAACTCTAAACTCTCCTCCAAAAGACTTCTAGAATTGATAAATAAATTCAGTAAATATATACAAATCAGCAGCATTTCTATACACTAATAACAGCCAAGCTGAAAATCAAATCAAGAATTCAATACCATTTACCATTGCTTAAAAACAAACAAACAAAAAAAAAACCTTAGAAATATATTGATTTTGGATTTGGCAATGGATTCTTGTATAGGACACAAAAAGCTCAAGCAATAAGAAATAAAACAATTGGACTTCATTAGAATTAAAAATTTCCATGCATCAAAAGATATTATTAAGACAGTGAAAGGAGAACCTAGAGAATGGAAAAAATATTTGCAAATCCTATATCTGATAAGGATCTAGTATCCAGAATACATAAAGTATTGCTACAACTGAATAAGACAACTCAATTAAAACATGGTCAAAGGACTTGAACAAACTTTTCTCCAAGGAAGTTATACTAATGGCCAATAAGTGAAGGGAAAAAAGTACTCAACAACCTTAGCTATCAGGGAAGTACAAATCAAAACCACAATGAGGGAACACTTCACATCCGGAAGGATGGAAATAATCAAAAATATATGTGTTGGTGAGGATGTGGAAAAATTAGAACTCTCACCCTAACCCTAACCCTTTGAAAACACCTTTAATAGCTCTTTAAAACAAATTTAGCACTTTCAAAAATGTCTACATTTTAAACTAGATTGTTTTCAAATGTAGTTTGTAGAGTAGGCATTTTGAAGTTTTTTTTTCATAACCCACTTTTGTTAACATGCCAATATTTTTCGTCTCTTTAAATCTTAGAATTTTAGAGCATGAAATTGTTAGGTATGCACCCATGTAAGTTCTGCCCAGATCGCGACATAGAATCATCCCAGCATCCTTATTTCCCTTCCTGCTCACTATCCACTTCCCAGACATAATCATTACTGTGACTTTGACCTTCATAAATAAATTTTGCCTATTTTGAACTTACAAAAATGGAATTGTCATCTGGCATGTACAAAGTTTGTGTTTAGCATCCTTTGCTTAATATTGTATCTGTCAGATTAACTCATGTTTCTTTGTGTAGTCACAGTTGTTCTATTACTATGCAGTATTCCATTGTCTAAATCAGCAGTTCTCAACCTGTGGGTCACAACCCCTTTGGCAGTCGAACGACCCTTTCACAGGGGACACCTAAGACCATCCTGCATATCAGATATTTACATTACAATTCACAACAGTAGCAAAATTACAGTTATGAAGTAACAACGAAAATAATTTTATGGTTGGGGGTCACCACAACATGAGGAACTGTATTAAAGTGTGGTGGCAGTAGGAAGGTTGAGAACCACCGGTCTGAATATTTTGATAGTTATCTATCCATTGGTTGTTTGCGGTTTGGGGCTATTAGTAAGCCTACAGAGAACATTCTTTTTTTTTTTTTTTTTTTAAATTTAATTCTAATTCCTCTCTTTTTATTTTTTTAAATACATGTATTTTATTATTATTCATTACATTATTCCCCCCCCCCACCGCTCAGTGGTTAGACAGAATTGATTTACAGAAAAGAATACAGAAAACACTAAAGCTCCTGGTAGAGGGAGAGAATTCAAGTGGGGAGAGAGAAGCTACAGAGAACATTCTTGTACGTCTTTTTGACCATGTGTACACTCCTTTCTCCAGAATATATATTTAGGAGAACTGCTAGATCTTCAGAAAAACATGTTTAATTTTAGTGGATAGTAGATACTGCCAGTTTTACTAAATTATTTTTAGCAATCTACTGTTTATTTGGCAATATATGAGAGTTTCAATTACTTTATCAATATTACCACTCGGTGTCCTTTTTAATTTCAGTTATTCTGGGGGGTGTGTAGTGGTGTTTCATCGTAATTTTAGTTTTAATTTTTATTTCCCTACTAATGCTGTTGACCAGCCATTGTGCTGAATTTGGCCCACGTGCTGGAGGATGCTGACCTTGCTCTTGTCTAACCCCACGGGCCACTCTTCAGTCTCCTTGGCTGATTCTTCTGTTTCCCTTCCTTTGAACGTTGGTATCATACAGCTCAGCCCTCTTTGTCTACACCATTTCCTTCGTGATCCAATTCACTCTATCTCTAAAGTTATAATTCCCTGATTTTTATATTTTGCCTTGGTCTCTACCCTGAATTTCTGACTAATGTATTCTGTTAATTCACAATTTCTCTTTCCCTCCCTTCTTGCTCTGGTCTTCTCAGAGACTTCCTTACCTTAGTAAATGGCAACTCCGTCCCTCTGGTTGCTCAATCCAAAAAACTTAAGTTTTATCTTTTACTACTGCTTTTCCCTTAGAACTCACATTCAATCTGTAAACGAATCCTATTGGATATACCTTAAAAACATGTCTTGAACACAACTACATTCACCATTTCCATTGCTAAGTTAAGCTATCATCATCTTGCATCTGCAGTATTGCCACAGCCTCCTCAGGGGTCTCACAGCTTCCATGCCTCGTGCCTCTAGTCTATTCTAAAATAGCAGCATGCGGGATCCTTTAAAAGCACGTCAGTTCATGTTACTTCACTGCTCAGAATCTTCCAATGGTTTTCCAGTTCATTCGGGATAAAAATTAGCAAGTCCCAAACAATTCAGTCTCTTCTACTTCTGACAGCTACTACTCGACTCCACTCAGTTGACTACAGATGTTCTGGCTTGATAGTAGTTTCTGGGAGGAACATTCCAGTATTACAGTGATATTTTTGCTTTACCGCTTTTGTTCTTGAATGGCCTTCCCCAGACATCTGCATGGCTTACTCTCTAATTCTTTACATTTTTTCTCAAAAGATCTGAA
Source organism: Perodicticus potto (assembly GCA_963574655.1). Taxonomy (NCBI): domain Eukaryota; kingdom Metazoa; phylum Chordata; class Mammalia; order Primates; family Lorisidae; genus Perodicticus; species Perodicticus potto. The sequence continues at coordinate 16,731 of CAUYRH010006533.1, forward strand.
GTTTGAGAGGCCTTCCCTGATGACTCTATTTAGAACACTATCTCCTTATTGTCTATTGTTTGCTGTTTTATTTTTCTCCATAATTCTTATCACAGTTGGTATCTTATGCTTTGTTTGTTTTATTTCCATTAGAATCTGAGTTCCATAAGGGCAGGGATAATTGAATTCCTAACATCTAGAAAAAATGCCTGGCACATGATAAATGCTCAGTAAATATTTGAATGAATGACTGAATGCTGGAAAGAGCACAGGATCTGAAGTTAAACTGACTGGATTAAAATCCCAAAATCCCAAATTTTCATTTTTTCAATCATCAGCAGTGTGAACTTCAACACTTTACTTCAACAGAGTCTCTTAAGACTCAATTTCTATAAGATAAGAATATATACCTCATGAAACTACCCTATGAATTAAATACATTTATGAAATGCTTGCCATAGAATAGACATTCAAATGTTAATTTGTATCTCTTTTCTGTCCTCCCAAGAAAATTTTAACAGTTCTTTATATGTATATGTGTGTCCATATATACATACATAGGCATGCACACGCACGCACGAGCACACACCCACACACACACAGTAAATATAAAGTTTGTGTGCAATTTAAAATAGTTTACTATTAAAATTTAAATTTAATTTACTATTGAAATTTAAAATTATTTACTACTGAACTATTTTAAATTGCACTCGACCTTTACATCCACCCTGTACATAATTCTTTATACATAAAGTTGTTTATATGTACAGAATATAATCTACAAAAGTAGTTTATTTTTGAATAATACCACTTCCATATTTAAAAAACATAAAGTTGCAGAAATGTGAGTTTGAGATCTCTAGAATATTTTCAAAATCCATTTTTTAGGTAATGAATACAAAATGACTGTCAACACATATTATAACACAATAATATGGAAAAAATATATGTGAACTATTTAAAAATGAATGGTAAAACAACTATAGTACTTAGAATTAAGATAGGAAATAATAAAGGTGGAAATTAATGAAATAAAAATTTAAAATATTTTGACTAATTTAAAAGCTCTTCCTTTGAACATACTAACAAAATCGATAAATCTCTGGCTAAACTATCAGGATTAAAAGAAAAGATATAAAAACAAAAAGTGACCCAGTTTTATCTATGTAGAATCAGACTAGGCTTCTAGACCAAACTCAGGCAAATCATGTTTTTGACAGTAAAGTTTTATTGTACTATAGCTACACCTATTCATTTATGTATTATTTATAGCTGCTTTTATGCTACAATAGCAGTGTTAAGAAATTATGACAGAGACCATATGGCCTTCAAAGTCTAAAATATTTACTATAAGGCCTTTGATAAAAATGTTTGCTGACCTCTTAACCAGAGGAAACCCAGTTTGGAAGTTCTTTTTTAACTGATTCTACTTCCCAGAGGAATAAGCAGCAACAGGCCATCATGTGAAAGTGAAGAGGGGAAGGAGTCTCAAAAGTTTGAGTAAAGGGCAGTTTAAAATCGTTATCCAGTGATAAGGTTAGTGAATGCACCAGGAAAATGTAATAGCAAGCATGAAGCACCTCACTTAAGGACAGTGACAATATGGGACAAGAAGCATGCTTCTCGCTGAAAAACATTTGTATTCTGACAGGAGCTTACAATGAATTATTTGGGTTCCAAAGTTGGTCCCAAAGATACTGGAACATATTTCTGATTCAGATTAATTATAAACTAAATAATAATTAATTTAAAAAAGTTTACTACTTTCAGATGAACAGAATAAAACTTGGTTGACAACATCTGTATCTGTGGTTCAGGGAGGTCTCTAAGGGACTTGTTTTAAGAAGAGAAAAAATGATTTATGCTGAGTTATGCTATAAAAATGAAGAATATTCCAGAAGCAATAATTATCCCCCCATAGTAATATCAGGCTACATCATCACAGAGTAGGAAGGGATTTACGGTCTTCTGATAAAATAACCAATTTGAAATCACAGGAGAAATCTTATTCATTCTATTGACACTTTACCCAAAGAGATAATTTTACTTATCACAACAATTTCTACCATACTTATTCTCTGTCTGTAATCTAACATGCATGCTGTATTTATCAAGGGAATAAAAAATGTATTCATAATATGCAGCTGTAATGGACTTTACAATATTTTCCTCCTTGAATAGCTAATCATATCTGAAGCACACTGAGACAGATCACTATATTAAGGAATTGTGACAAATCCTTTTGGAAAGCAATGATATCATAAATTCACATTTTCGTAGTTTGTCCTAGTATTTTAGAGATGGTTTGGTTTTGTTAGAGGAAAAAAATAGTGACCCATCCAGGCAGTAGAAGAAACATCATTATGATTAAGAAGAACAGAGTTGAAAAGACTTAAGTACACACTCTGGTAGTTTGGCTGTCATTTTCCTAGAGTGCTTTTTTTTTCCCCTTAAAGGGAAGTAGAAGTAACATTTATTAAATACCTTCTCTTTGAAGAATATTCCAGAAGCAATAACTGTCCTGGGAGGAAAACACAATTTATATTAAAAGAAGTACTTATTTTGCCTATAGCCTAGTGGGTATTTTTTTTAGGAAAATATGTATCTACTCCACTATCTATATTATAGTTAAGTACCAAGTCTTGAACTCACTAAAATGAGGGCCATCAGAAAAAAAAAGATGCCTTGCTTTAAAGCATAGGTTAAAATGACAGACACCAATTCATAGTGTGACTATTTTCCAATGATACGCAGTTAAGTATATTTTTCAGAAAAAAATGATGATTCAAGTCTTCTTATTTCAAACTACTACTAATTATAGTTTCTTATACTTTTCTTCCTTTCCACAATTCTTTCTCTTTATTTGATGCTTTCTTCTCAAACAACTGTAGATAAACTACATCTGTGTAAGTATGGCAGTAAGTCAAACAAGATTTAAATACCATATTTCCTGCTAAATTGGGCCTGCCCTTTTATTAACTTCATTTTAAAAAATAGGAATATGATTTTGATTTTGGAAAAAAAGAAATCTTACACACACATATTACTTCTTTAGATATGAGAAATTATACACCAAATGTCACTCACTTTCATAACATCCCAAGAATGTTATACACAGAATATTTTATATGTTTGCAAAGGTGCTTTACACAAAAAATTTTAGTGTATCCTTAATTTCTGCTTTTTTTACTTTGCATTTAAAATATTTCTCCTGAGTAGTTAATCCATAATTCAGAACATTTACATTTTACCTTGATCCTTTGCATTTCCTGGAATATTTAAAAAACTAATAATTACCTTATAAATATAACTTAAAAATCTAATAAAAATTCCTTATTATGTAATAACAGAAGGGGAAAATAAGCAGGAAAAGCAAGCTGTTAATTTATGAACACTTCATAAATTATAGATTCATTATGACAAATAAACACACTCTTAAATGTCAAAGAATATTAGATTAAACTTTTATTCTGAATGTGATTTGAAGTTATATGATCAAATTAAATAATTATAATTTACTGCTTGATTAAAATTAACATAAAAACATAGCAAATTATATTTGTAATTCAAACAGACAAAACTTTCTAAAGAAAAACTCTCTGCTTTACGTTGTCATAATTTTTTCCGTGGAATACTGGCAAAGAATGAGAAGTTATACTATGCCACAAATGGTTAAAAGCAATGCTGTTGGGTAGTGTGAATAAGACGTATGTACATAACTTAAAACAAATATTAGGGCTATTTTCTCTGGAAAGTTAGCTTGCAAATGAAAAGAAGAAACCCAAATCCGCACACTGCAATAGCTGTCCTCTTCAAAGTTCTACTATTCCATGTAGACACTTCCTCCATTAATGGTATATGAGTTGGATCATTTTCTCGTTCATTTTGCAACTAATATTTAGTATGGGGAAAAAGAAAAAAAGGTTAATGTATATAAATATACTGAAAATAAAAACATCTTTGATTTTTAAAAATACAATAATATCCAGGTTAACTCATTTGATTTATATATGGACAACTCAAGAGTCCCATGGAAGATTTAAAATGAACACATGTCTTAAAAGATAGCCTTCCTTTTAACAAAATCCAATTATTATAAATTATTAGTTTTACATTAAAAATAAATACTCTCATAGATTATCACCTTTTAAAATGGTATATGTATGTCATGAGATATAAAGTTCTTTTAATGTTAAGGTTTCTATTTTACCTATAAAAAATGACAATTGATATTTTTTCTTTCTATATTAAAACATCAATATCTTAGAAAAAAGTGAAATATTCTTGTAGCAAACCCACAACAGACGAAAATTAACAAAAACTAGATCAGATGTTAATTCTAGAAATTTAATACTTTATTTAAATATAATTGTAGTGACAAATGTCAACAAAAACTTAAGTGGTTCTTTTAGCACTTCTCAGCAATGAAAATATATGACCCAGTCAGTTTCTAAATTCCCATAGATAGAAATTTCTTGCTAAAGACGCTGCCCTTTCCCACTCCCCACTGTGTGTATGTGAGAGAGAGGAGAGGGACAGAGAGAGGAGAAGAGGGGAGGGCGGGGAGGGGAACACAGGAGAGGAGAGTAAAGAGGGAGAAGAGGGGGAGTAGAGGGTGAGAAGATGAGGAGTGGAGAGAAGAGAAGAAAGATATGGTTTCTGGGGGTGGAGCTGGAGAGAGAATAAGCAGAAACCAAAGATCCTTGAAAGATAAAAACAATCAGGCACATTTATAGAGTGATATTTACTAGAAACATCCTGTGCTGGAGTGGTGATATAAATACTTTCAACATTCGCAGAAATAATGACTTCTAAATTCTACAGTGTAAATATTTAATTATAAAAGCCTGACAAAATTAATTTTAAATCTATACCAGAAAAAGGAACTAAAATGCCAATATCATTAAAACTGTATTCTTGGTCTAACTTCCAAATGGCTTCATTCAGCAACAGATTCCTTTTTGACACTGATGCTCCACTTACTGAATCCTGAGACAGTCATTCCTTTTATTAACCAATTACTCTTAGAATGACCCTTTCTGACAGGAGCTTGTCAGTGTGTTGGTTTGAAAGAGAGTGATGTGGTGTTAAAGTCTAGCCTTGACCTCTCCCACCCTCTCTCTCTTTTACCTCCGTATACTTATCGGTGATAATGCATATGTTTCTTAAATAAAATCTCCCTCAGTGATTATTGGTAAACTCTGAAATAATACAAGTTTAAAAGGCCTGATACCATATTTCCAAACCTCAAATATCTCACAGTTCTCTAAATTAAATCTCATTATGATTATTACTACTTGTCTAAGACTAATTTAGAAAAAAGCCAATCCAATCACTAGCTTGCTCTAAAATTAAAATTTTCCTGCCCCCCCGAACTATCATTACTATAGACTAATAAACGTGTTTTCAAGGCTAGTCCATATACAGAAATTTATAAATTCTACATGGAGAAGGTTGTAGAAAAAAGGCCTTCTATTTAGCAAAAGAAAAATAAAAATTATCTTTATATGTAGGCATTATTAAAATAAATATTATAGTATCTAACTGGATTGCTCATGTTTTAGAGTCAGTCTGTCCCTATAGCAAAGTTTCTTACTTTCTTCATTGAAAAAAAATCTTGTTCTCTCTAATTTTGTCTCAATTCTCTAAACTCCTCAACCCTGAACTCCCATGATTTTAGTTTGTTTTGGAGAAATCAAATTAGTAAACAATCCTGAGGCAAATATGTCTTGGGAAATTTACTACACTAAACATCAAAGGTTGATGCTTTATAGGAAGTTATCTTTAGATAAATCCTTCAAAATTTCCCATGGATCCCCAAGTAATACACTGTATTAAGTAAAACCAATTCTGCTTTTCAATTCTTCTCGAGGGGATGGAGGTAGTGAAGATGAATGGTGCTGTAATTTTTTGCTGTCAGTAAGTTCAGGTTCTATCTAGCTTGTGCAGCACAGGTGCCTTACAGATAGGCACTCCTGTGTTTGTGGAATGAATAATTCTCAGAAATAATACAATTTCTCTTTGGAAAGGAGTTAATTCCTGCAAGAATTCTGAAACATAATGCTCATTTTCCCATTTAAAATTTCTTTTCCCAGCTATTATTTTGTAGAATTTGCTTCACAAGTTTTTTCTTATTTTAAGACTTCTTTTGATTGAACATATGTTAATAACTAGGATAATCTGGAACAGATTACCTCGAACATACATAAAATTTATTTTGAAGAAAAGAGCTTTTTGATAAAATATTAATGAAAATATTAAATGAAATATGGGCTGAAGCTATAAAAATTTAACCATAATCTCACTAATTTTAAATCAGGTATCTCACAAGGATTTATAGATATCAAATTTATTTAGGAGACATGAACGAGACATGAACGCCCAGAAGTGAGTTCTTAATAGCCAAGAGAAATGTTTTTCTTTATTCCTCACCTTCAACTAAACAGCTTAAATTCTGTTGTAGCCAATTTTCTTAAAGGGAAAAATCTACCTGTCTTTAAATCCAGATTTATACTTCTATAGGTGTATAAAATCAGAACCAAAAGCCTACTCTATTTTAAAAACACAGTTAAATTAATAAAAGATATTATAGAGTCCGGATAACAGAAGGAATATTTCACCCACAATCCTATCTCATTAACAGAGATAATGAATATTTCATTTTGGTGTTATTCCATATGCATATTTTCATGTAAGTTATAATGTACAAATATAACTTAAGAAGTTATAACCCAATTTTCATTAGGTCTTCAACTGGCTGCATTATTATTTTAACATACCATAATTTATTAAAATTATTATCCAAGTATACAACATGATGGTACATACAATTTTGGAATAAACTATTATCAAAAGACAAGTTTTTTTAAGGTCCCTGGCATATCTTGCTAAACTGTTTTTGAAAGGGGCTGTGTCAACAGTCTCATATGAGAGTATCAGTTTGGTGAACTCTAACTAGAAATGAGTACAGTAATATGTTTTCTCCTGCTAGTTGAAAATATGAAAATGACATATTATTCTTTTAGTATGCACTTCTTTAATGACCAACAAAGTTTATTTCCTATGTATATTTCTTTTTTTGGAAACTGTTCTTTTCCCATTTGTCTAAGTTTTCCATTTGTTGTCCTTATCAGAGTGGCTTTATTGCCTACTATCTTTTGCTGCAAATCATTTCCCTTAGGTTTTTCCCTCTTTTTAATGTGAAATATATACCTTCTGAATTAAGTCTTTGAGTTTGCAGACTTCTTCACTCAAGTCTTCAACATTATTAACCAGTTCTTCACAAACAGAAGTAAAATTTCGGGGAGAAGCCCATTCCAGTACTATCTGTTAATATTTTCAAAAGCTAAATTTTAAAGAATGGAACCAAACTTTCCACATCTTTATATATACAAAGATTATACAACATCCTTAAACATTAAATTATATAATTCAAAATGACTTTTTGTTCTGGGTACATCCTAGCAATTTTTGGTAAAATTGCTTACCAAAAATAAGCAATTTTATACAAATAACTGAATCGGCTTGCTGAATGCATTTCCTAAATATATACATATAACTTCATATAATTACTTATACTTGTGGTGAAAAAACTTTCACGAAGGTTTTAAAAATAACATTATTCCCATATTAGTGTTATATAAAAATCACCAGAAAACAAATGCATTCATAAATTTTCTCTACAAATAGCTAAAACCAAATCACACGAAAAATTACAAAATAAGAAGCTTTCGTAGGTCACTTACACATTATACTTTCTTTATTAAAAATTTCCTTCATTAAAACATTTTATATTGATATGTTTTTTTAACAACACTCAGCACCCTGTTTTGTTTCAACTTTCACTTGGGTTTCCTGTCACTTTCTATTTTAAACAATTAAATCCAATTTAAGAACAAATGGTAAGTTCAATACATGGATCAGTTTAATTTTTCATGTGATTCATTCTCTTTTTCTTGAGGGAAAGAACACTAAATTTTTCAATTAATTATTATGTAAATAAAATATTAAATAAAGTGACTTATTTAGATCTTATGGGATTTTCTAAAACAAATGATATAATTTTACCAGTTCAGTATTGTTTATTGAATTATCATGAACTTATCTACAATGTTCTTCAGCACCTTGTGAGAATTTACAGGTAACTCAGTAATGATATTTTGTACAGCTGTTATTAAATGGCCACATTGCTTGTTTAATTTCAGAAGAAAATTGAGGAACTCATCACCACTAAAGAAAAGAAAAACACAAACAAGAATCATTAATGAGAACAATTTACTGAATTTTACTGGGCTAGTTACTCAAAATAAGGTCACAAATTAATTAGATTCTTTTAAAAATATTTATGGAATAGCTATTATATATTAGGTATTGAAGGAAAAATAAGTCTTAGCCTTGAGGATCTTTAAGACAGGATGAATTGCAGACACGTCACATTGTACGCATGAGGACACATTTAGAAAGAAGATTTAAAAAACAATATTTGAGTACCTACTATGTAAAGACACTGCATGATTTTAGATTTATTATTTCTTTCAATTCTTCCCAACAACCCTTGTAAGATAGATGTTGTTAAAACTAGTTTATAGTGGACACATCTTAAATTTAGAGAGAACAGGGTTAGAATAGGGAATTAGAAATACTTCATCGAGATAATATATGAAGTGAGTCTGTGGTGGAAGAATAAATTTGCCAAGTAGGCAAGAAAAGAAGAGATTCTGGATAAAGAGAATACCAAGTACAAAGTACAACGGTCACTAAATCTAAGTATACATTATGGAAGAGTGGTGAGAGAAAAGGTTGGATGTAACGTTTATTAGAGGGATTTTTATGGGATGCTAAGGAATTGGATTTTATCTTTTTGATATTATAGTTACCAAAAGATTTTGAACAAAAAAGTAGAAAATCAGATGTAGAAATGATAACGTTTATTTAAGGAGTGGTGTACATTAATGGAACTAAAGAATGGAAGTAGAGAGAATAATTAGGAGACTAATAAGATAAATCCATCCATGAGATGACAAAGAAAAGCTTATTTAAACTAAGGATCTGGCAATTAAGAGTCTCACTGGAGGATGGGAGTGGTGGTTTAAGAAACCCTTTAGGTGAGTAAATTAAAAACATGGTGATGGACTGCATGTGAAAGAAAAGAAAAGAATGATCCTCAGAATTTTTTGGTTTCAATGGAAGGTGGTGGTACTAACCAGGGAGCTGAATTTGGGGGTGGGTAGGGGTAAGGCAGTGGGATGAAGAGAAAGTATAATGGCATGAAAGTACAGATTCTTGAGCAAAGAGCCAATCTATACATGGAATCAGATTCCACACTTACTCACTTTGTGATCTTGGACAAGCCTAACTTTGAGCCTAAATGTCTCCATATCTCTAAAATGGACACAAGAGGACTATCAAGAGGACTGACGGAGATAGTGAACATGAAGTACTGGGCACTGTGTCTAGCATATGGCTGGCGTTCAAGCAAACTTAATTACGATGAACAAAATGATGATCAGACAAGCAGTGGCAACAATCAGTAAACAGCAGAAAATGTAGATCTTGCAGGGGTATTTTTCCTGGGCTTTAAAGACTAACGAGGCCAGACATCATTCAGAAAGTCAATGAACCTCCATTGGGAAAAAAAATTACATTTTTATTTTCACTACCCTCTAGCCAAAATTGAGTCTCCTTCAATTGTGAACACAAGCACAAACCACAGTGTAGTATTAGAAAAGTCTATTTATTTTGTCGGCAACAGAGAGCAAAACTATGGTCAGAATACCACAGAAAACGTTGTGAAGACCGGAAAGTGAACAGGGGTGGGACAAAAAGCCATTAGAGGAAAAGTAGCCAGAAAAGTAGATAAAATCAGGAGTTAAGGGTTGTTATGAATGGCAATGAGGGAATGGATTCAAGAAGGAATAGATTAAACACATTAAATAAGAACACTGATCTTAGCAATGAGGAGACACTGGTGTCTAGATTAGTTTCAGTGAAAAGAAGCCATTTTTACAGCAGAAGCTACAAAGAAACTTAACAAAACCTAATAGAAAAGCTGGCCGAGGATATGAACAGGTAATTCAGAGAAAAAGAAAAGATAAAATTTGAATGGATAATAAATACCTGAATACAATAACCAGAAGATACTACATTTTAGCAAAGAGACAAAAATGAAGTAGATTATTAATATCAAGAATTGACCTTACTGGAGAGTCCTTTAACAGTATCTACTAAAATAAAATGCAATGAAAACTACTCTATAGTAGGAAGGATCAAAAGGTACTTCTAACTCCAAATAGAAATTCTTGTATGTAGAAGTTTTGACTACGTACTATAAAAAGTTTCTTTCATACTATTTCTAGAAGGAAAGGTTATAAAAATCAAGCAAGGTCAGCTTCCAGTGAAATTTAACAGCAAACTTTTCTCTAAGACACATTACTAGGACATATTCTCACTTCAGACAAATATTTTCTCTTATGAATTAGGTTGAAAAATTAAGTTTTTAAAGAGTTTTATAAAATATAAACCTTATAAACATAATATACTATAACTGAGTCACAAAAACAAAAAGTACCTGATGTTATATAGCTGCTTTCAAAATGAAACTGAAAATTAAAAAATTTAGTTAAGTTCTTGTTTTATTTAGTAATAAAAATGGTATTTATAAAAGCATTTAAAAATATATATAATTCTTCATTAGTCTTTTTTTTTCTTTTCTTTTTTGAGACAGAGTCTCACTTTGTCACCTTGGGTAGAGTGCCATGGCTTCACAGCTCACAGCAACCTCAAATTCTGGTCTTAAGCAATGTTCTTGCCTCAGCCTCCTAAGTAGCTGAGATTACAGCCAGCCCATTCTATTTTCTTTCTGGTCTTTACTCAAGAAAGAATAGTACTTAAGAGTACAAAGGCATATTTCTGCCAAAGAGAACAGCAATGATTACTTGTTTTAATTTTTGTTGCCATGTACAATTTATATAAGCTACACTTACAACTTAGATGTTAGTGCTCTTTAAATATTCACATTTAACTTAATATTAGTAAAAAGAATAACTACTCAATGAATAATTCATTAATGCCACATATATGTATTTTTAATTTAACAAGGTCAAAGAATTTAAGATCCACTGAAATTATCATTCAAAATATTAATTGACAGTACGTGTGTAACTCTAGACAGGTAATTCACAAATATTTAAGTAAAATATAAACTTATCAGCTCAAATAAGCAAATTATATTACTATCAAAATTACATTCTTAATAAATGAAGGGAAAATATATTCCCTTCATGTGTAATATAATTTTCAGGGCCACTGAATATGGATAGGCAAGTTGTACAAAATACAACTCTACGGTGAACAGTTCATATCACATACTGTGAATGGTGCCTCCCTACCACAGCCATAAAGTAAACAACCTATACAACTTTATATGGCAGCCCTGATAACTTTGTGCTTACTTAAACCACTCAAAATAAGCAGATATGACATAGGTATGGTAGACTGAATTATTTAATTAAATTATCATATATTTCCTACTGAGCTAATTACTACTACACCCCTTCCTTTCAGAGGATTATACTTCATGCCTCAATGACATAAGACCTGACCAGATGACTTGCTTTGGCAAATAAAATATGACAGGAAATGACTGTGTAACTTTTGAATAGAAGGTTAAAGAGCCATTGACTGATTCTGCCATCTCTCTTTTCCCTTTATCATGAGAACGTGTGTTCCAATTGGGACTATTTCTCCAGCCCACCATCAGAGTAACAAAGAAGACCAGTCACTGTAGCTGATTCATTACATAAGTGATTAAAAAATAAATTTGGTTGTTATAAGTGATTAAAAGAAATTATTTGTTACTACAGGATAATGTAGTATAAAAATTGATGTATTATGATAAAATTTATTTTAATACTTTAAATAAAGGTATTATACAGATAACAATCTCACCACACAAAGATAATGACTAATACTATTTTCTGCCAGAATATTTTCTTATGATATACATTTTCTTCTAGTAGGTTTCCTATGAATATATATAACTGACATTGTATTTCACACACTATTTAATATAGTGCCTTTTATCCTTAGCTTGAGTTTGTTTTATAACATTAAGTTTCAAAATAATTTTAATGATGGGAACAATAATTATATTGAACCAATGTAATGCAACCATTTCCTTGATGTTATTTAGGGTTTACAATTTTAGAATGTTTATAAATAATGAATGTGAACAAAATTTTATTATCTATAGCAGGTGCCAAAAAATGTATGCACATTTTAAGAAAGGAAAAAACTGTATTAACATCATAATACTCAATATATATTCAATATTCAATATATAATCTTATATATGTATACTCATATATATCAGTATATACTGATAACAAAAGATGAACACAAGTCATGTTTGAGACCTCTTGTAATTGTAAAAGTCAAATGTGACTTGACTATTACAATTTTAATAGTTTTTTCTTTCTAAAAAATATATGTATAGTTGTATTAGTAATCTCTGCATGTAGATTTTTATTTTTAGAGGAGGAGTTTTCTTGAGGGACATAATTCTGAGATGCTTTTGACAAATTCAAGTGGATGTCTGAAAGCTTAGAGCTCAAAGAAAAGGTCTGGACAGAAACTGTTGAAAATTTTAAGACATGGATGAAAATTTATTATTTCTGTTCAAAATATTTCAAAATAGTAACAGAATAGTTATTAACATTTAAAAACTGTAAACATACTAAAACAGGAAAAAGTAAATGTAGTATGCATATGCATTCTTCTAACAGACTATTTTAGAAAATTCTGACACACAGAAGAAAAGCATCTTCAAATAAATCAGTAGCTGAATTGCTGAAGTCACGTCACGAGGAGATTACAATCAATCAGTTCAACTTTTCCTGCTGTTAGTTTTCTTATGACTTAATGACTAATTTCTTCTTTAAAGAATGACTTTGAACAAATGGGAAGTAAAACCTTTTCTATAACAGCATGTAAACAAAGTGTGTGATTTAATAACGAGGTCAAATTCTTAGAATATATGTCTGCCAGTTTTATTTTTTAAAAAATTCAGCAGTTTTAATAAGTGAACCATTCAAGATTCTGGACATTCTTTAACTCTATTAAATCTCACAAAGTAAATTCATATAGGCAACTCTGCCATCATTCAAATAAGTTATATTAAAAAATTTAATTTATAAGTCAGTCATATAGCACTTAGAATATACCTTCACAGAAACAATAATGAAAAAAGTAAAGAAAAAGAACAAATATATTCAAGAAAGTTTGCTGATTTTAAGTCCTCACAACCGAAATCCTTCACAACTTACTTAAATATTTAAGAGCCATAATGTTATTGTAAAACCGTGATAAGGCATTGTTTTGAATATAGATTTTCCTGTTATAAGGAAATAGATTAAGAAAAATGAATAAAAAAATTGGAATAGGGAATTTTACTATGGGAAATATGTAATTTAAACTAGGCAATAAAGGTTTTAAGAAATCAGGATCATCTAAAGTATTCCCTGGAAGACTTTTCTAAATTTTTTAAAGATGTGGAAATCTACTGTTTGTATGTTTAATTAATGCTTATTGTAGTTACAATGTTATTTTTTCACAGGCTATACTAGTGAGGATACTACTGTACTTGTAAGGATTATATTTTATAAAATATTATAATTCATCAACTCATTTATCCAGTTAGTCAATAAAATCTGTTTATATAATATATCTCAGGCAATGGATAACATGGCTAATACATACGAGCTCCTCAGGTCATCCTGATAACTTAGCCAGGTATGGAAACTACTAGTATAAATCATGGTTATAATCCGTAATATGTTTTAAAAGCCCATTGCATGGAAACCAAGTCTCCATGTACATGTATGGTATTTTCACCTTAGATATAAAATCCTTACTTAGAACATTATTTTTTGGTAAAGAAATAAAATTGGAATATGTTAAAATAAAAGACCGCATATTATCAGTGATAAAATAAAGTTACTGTCATACTTTTAAACCAACTAAAAACAATTAAAAAATAATACTAGGTATTAAAAGTAGGATTAGAGAAATCTTAGGAAGTGGGGAAGTATTTGTGAGGATTTTTTACAGGTAACTTGCATGTTACCTGTAAAGCTCTAGAGGCAAAAAATTTTATTTGTCTTCTGCACAGACATTATTCCTGTATTTTCCCTATGACAATGGTTACTTTTTGACTCATATGAAACCAAAAGGAAGAAGGGAAGCCAGATCCCTAAGCCTTAAAGGAACAAACAGGGCTAGATACAATGGCTCATGCCTACAATCCTAGCACTTTGGGAATACCATTAGTGGTAACGTGCACCTGTAGTCTCAGCTACTCAGGAGGCTGAGGCAGGAGAATCGCTTGAGTCCAGGAGTTCAAGGATGCAGTGAGCTGAGTGATGAGGCCACTGTATTCCAGCCTGGGCAACAGAGTGAGACTATATCTCGGAAGAAAAAAAACCAAAACCACACGTGCACAGAAAGAATGAGTTAAGAGAAACTTATATAAGCAAACAAGGGTAAGATGTAATTAACCTGACCAGGTGCAATGAGAGGCTGAAGGTGAAGGAAAACACATTTGGTATATAAATCTTTAAAAGCTACCGTAAAATAAAAAAAATTTCAGAGGCTGGTTATTAGATGGTGTTGCTATACGAGGAAGTTCATAATTACCTAATTACCTAGTTGGTGGAAAGAAAACAATTATTATGAGTTATTTAGAATCCTAAAATACAGGTGTTTTTATTATAGGGGATGTCTATATACAAAAATATTTTTGAAAATTACTAAACAGACAATCATATATTCTAAAAAGCAGAATAGTCTTATAGGTTTTCTATTTTACCCATTGTTTAAATTCCATCTAGAAGCAAAAAAATCCAGACGTAAGTATTATGTACAATAAAACTATTACTTTATTCTGGACACTGTATTTCTATTTATGTAGTCTAAGAGTGCTAGCTTTTCACAGCTAGTCTCCTGATACTGCAAACTTAAACTGAGTTCATAATCAACTAAAAGTCTTAGAGATTCTTGAGGAGTATTAAGTTAGGTCTCATCCATCCTATAGTAATTTTCTTAATCTTACACTCTCCATTTATTCTTATTAAATTTAATCCTATTAAGTTTTAGAGGATTTGGTTCAACCTGTCAAAATCTTTAAAATCAATCTTGATTCTCCATGTAGCCACCAGTCACATTGAAATCAGAGTATTTTCTCTGACCAAAATGGTATCAAACTTGAATTCAACAACCGAAAGCTGGTAAGAAAATCTCCAAATATGTGGAAGTTAAATGCCATCTAATATCTGTTATTTAGATAACCCATAACTCAAAGAGGAGGTCTTAAAGAAAATGAAAGTATACACTGAGGTGAGTGAAAATGACCACACAACATATAAAAATTTGTGGAATGCAGCCAGGTACTGTAGCTCACACCTATAATCCTAGCATTTTCAGAGGCAAAGACAGGAGGATCACTTGAGGCCAGGAGTTCGTAGGCCAGCCTGAGTAACACAGTGAGACCCTGTCTTTGTAAAGAATAGAAAAATGAGGCAGGTGTGGTGGTGCAGGCCTGTAGTCCCAGGTACTCGAGAGGCTGAGGCAGGAGTATCACTTTTGTCTAGTGAGCTAGGAGTTGAGCTTCAGTGAGCTGTGATAACACCACTGCATTCCAGCTTGGGTGACAAAATGAGACCCTGTTCCCCCTAACTCCCCTCCCACAAAATTGTGGAATGTAGCTAAAGCAGTGCTAAAAGATAAATGTGAAAGACTAACTGCTTATATAAGGAAAAAAAATCTTGCAAATAATCTATACTTCTACCTCAAGTATTTAAAAAGCAAAATAAATTCAAAGCAAGCAGAAAGAGGGAAACAATAAGGATAACAGCGGAAATCAATGAAATTAAAAACAAAAACAATAATGAAAAGTTACTGAAACAAAAAGCAGGGCAGATACTTTCAAAAAAAATTGATACACCTTTAGTAAGATGAACTGATAGAGAAGGAAATAATCACCAATATCAGGAATGAAATGGGATACTATTATACAACAGGTCCCATAGCAAACAAAAGATAACAGTAAATACTGAGAAGAGCCTTATGCTTGCAAATTTGACAACTTACAAAAAAAATGAACAAGTCCTTAAAACCACAAATTACCCAAATTCGGCCAAAATAAAAGAGAGAACTTGAATAGTGCTATAACCATTAAAAAATCATGCTTGTATTTTAAGAGCTCCCTCAAATCTCCATACTCGGATGGAGTCAATGAAGAAATCCACAAATTGTTTAAAGAATAATTAACACCAATTCTATACAATCTCTTCCAGAAAATAAAAGAGGAACATTTCCTGACTCATTCTGTGACACCAGTATTACCCTGCTACCCAAACTACACAAAAGTATAAAACAGAAACCTAGTGAATTAATAACTTTTGTGAACTTAGATGCTAAAATACTTAGCAAAACACTGGCAAGTCAAATCTAATGATACATAAAAAGAATAATAAAACAACAATATACGGTTAATCTCAGTTATGCAGGATTAGTCCAATAATTAAAAAATCAAACAACATAACATACCATATCAAATGGGCTAAATTATAAAGTCATATGATTGTTATCAATCAATTTAAGAAAAGCATTTGACAAAATTCAACAACCATACATAATAAAACTCTCAAAAGATAAGAATACAGTAGAATTTTCTCAGTCTCATAAAGATAATCTATAAAAACCTTATAGCTAACAACACAGTAAAAAAACTATATGGTTTCCTTCTAAAGTTGGGAACAAGGCAAGAATGTTCACTATCCACTACTCCTATCCAACAGAGCACTGGAGATTCTGCGAAATGCTATGAGGCTAAAATAAAATAAAATAATAGTTTACAAAGAAGAAATTAACCTGTTTCTTTTTGCAGCCTACATAATTGTTTATGTGGAAGATCTCAAAGAATCTATGAAAAACCTCCTAGAAATAAGTGGGTTTAGTGAGGCTGAAGTACACATGATCGAGACATAAAAGATAACTGTACATGAAACAGAAATAAAGAATCAATACCCTTGAGAATTGCTCCAAAGAAAACAAAATACTTATGTAAAAATTTAACAAAATATGAGCAGGATCTGAGTAATGTAAATTACAAAATACTGATGAAATAAAACCAAGAAAATTTAAAACTTTTACAAATATCTGAGTTCATGGATTAGTATAATTAACATAGTTAAAATGTTAATTCTGACTGCATTAATCAGTAAGATTAAAGTGGTTACTACCAAAATCTCAGAAAGCTTTTTGGTAGACATAGAAAATCTTTATCTAAAATATATATGGAAAGAAAAAGACTCTAGAATAGCCAAGGAAATTTTCAAAAGAATAAAAAGGAGGAATCACTCACTCAGATATTAAGTCCTACATATAGTCTGAGTGATTAAGACAATGTGGTATTTGCAGAGAGAGACACATAAAGACCCAGAATAGAATCCAGAATATATCTGCACAAATGCGTCCCATTAATTTTTGACAAATAATCAAAAGCAATTCAGTGGAGGAGGGACAGACTCTTTAGAAGAGTCCTGGAACAATTACACATCTATAGGCCAAAAAAAAAACAAACAAAAAAAAAAAAAAAACAAAACCAAAAAACAAAGCCTTCAACCTAAATCTCATACTTTTATAAAAATAAACTCAAAATGTACCATGGACTTAAATGTTAAACTATAAAACTTCTAGGAAAATATCATAGAAGAAAATCCTTGTAACATCATTTCTTAAACTTGGTATCAAAAGTATACCAAAAGTGTGACCCATAAAAAGAAAATTTGATAAATTATATCTCATCAAAATAAAAAATTTTGCTTTGTGAAGGACCCCTCTAAGAATATGAATAGAAAAATTACAGACCAGGAAAAAACTATTTACAAATCACATATCCAACAAAAGACTTGAATGTAGACAACTCCCAAATTAATCCAATAGAAAATGGGCAAAAGTCATTGTTAGACATTTCAACAAAAAGGATAAAAAGCTAGTGAATAAGACACAAAAAGCTGTATGACATCATTAGTCATTAGGTAAACACAAATAAAATCACAAGAAGCTATCATGACATACCTCTCCAAATGGCTTAACTAAATAGTGCTCACACAAATACTGGTGAGGGCACAGAGAAACTGATCACTAAGAGATTTTGCTGATGAGAATATAAAATGGTACTGCCATTCTGGAAAATGGTTGGGCAGTTTTAAAAAATACTGACTAGGCAACTACCTTACAACCTTGCAACTGTCCTTATGGGCATTTACGCCAGAGAAACGAAAATTTATTTTCTAATAGAATCTTATAAATGAATGTTCATAGCAACTTTATTTGGAATAGCCAAAAACTAAAATCTACTCACACGTTCTTCAATAGGTAAATGTTTAAACAAACTATGGTCTAAATGATTTAGGTCCCCAACCTTTTGGGCACTAGGGACTGGTTTCATGGAAGATAATCCAGTACCGGTCCACAGCCTAGGGGTTAGGGACTATAGATTTAGAGAGTAAAAGGTACACTATGAAAAGCATGAGATTTCTAACATAGCTTAATCTGACAAGATGCAATGAAAAAATAAAATAAAAATGTTTCTATGTGAGTTAACAATATGCATTGTTTTGCTCATTGGTTTGGTCAATGACTTCATAAAAATTGACTTCATAAAGTGCATCTCATTTTGGAACTCAGTATATTACAAAATCCATTTCTTGAAAAAAATGATGGTATCAAGTAGAATGACTCAGACATAATCAAACTATACTTAAAAAGAATATTTGGTTGTGAACACTTCTTAATGTAAATAGTAAGTTAGTTTTACCTGATTTCCAACTTTGCCACTTCAGGTAATTCTCCAAATTTTATTTCTTCTACTTCTAGTTCTTTAAGAGCAGACAAAATTTTCTGCTGATCTTTATCATTAATTCCATTCTAAGAAGAAATAATTTTAAAGTACAATAAGGTAGTCATACTTAAATAATTTAATTTTCAAAATTACTAAAGACTTTTTGCTACTTGATGAATTCACATCTTGAAAAAAATAGATGTATATAGAACATGTATACTAAAAAATAACTGTGATTGACAAGGTTAGTTACAGCATTCAAATATTCAGATAGATGGTGACTACAGTCAATTCTCTTTTTTGCAGGATACAACAATTGATATAGACTCTGAAAAAATGACTAGATGTAAATATATAGCCTTTCAAAAACATAATAAAACAATTTTCCTCTGAAATATTATTTAAAATATTATCAGCAATAAGTGGAAATTAGCTCTCAGTATTACAACTAAATTTTCTATCTTGGATTTAGCTAAGTATTATGTATACATGATTTTTAGCGAATTTCCAACTGAAACTTGTGTTTATACAGCAAGATCACAGCTTTTTACATATCCTGTTTTTCAAAGTATCTCTGATACTTCCCAGTTATCTGTTATTTAATACTAGATGGTAAAATAATAGGTCTTGTTGGTTTTGAGAAAAGTAGTATTTGGAAGACACATAAAGTGCATGAACTTTATGGATACCTGTATTTTTAAAAAATATCTCATATTTAGGTAGCCTACTTTACGAATCTATTTCACACTTGGAAATGTATAACCAATTTTAGTTGAGATATCATGACAATGTGAAGAAAAAAACTACAACTTTAAGTCTTTAAATGTTTTAAAATAACTTAACACTATGATACAGACTTTAGATAGAGCTATCCACAATCGTATCTAATCAAGAACTTAGCAAAAAATTAATCATACTCTGTAGTGCTAGGATTTTTAAAATAAAAATATTTACAATTTAAAAACCATCAAAAAATATTATCTGGAGTTTTGAACTTGATACTAACCTTTGTAAATTCATCTTTCCTCATAGTCAAAAGGTGTCTTAAAGTTATATCCTTTTCCTATAGAAAAGGGAAAAAATTTTACCTTTCTACATGAATAAAATAGCAGAGGGGGAAGTAGACAAGTGTACACATGCTAGCCAGTCATACGTGCTCTACTCCTGACACCTTCCGACTTTCTAAAGGGGATGCGTACGTACATATAGATTT
This sequence comes from Perodicticus potto, assembly GCA_963574655.1. NCBI lineage: Eukaryota > Metazoa > Chordata > Mammalia > Primates > Lorisidae > Perodicticus > Perodicticus potto. The sequence continues at coordinate 36,824 of CAUYRH010006533.1, forward strand.
ATAGAAACGAGGAGACAGGAGTATCACATAAACCTATACTCACATAAAAAAGTATAAACAGCTAGTTTCCAGACTCAAATAAAATGATTATAATTCATATTTACACACATAAAAGGAAAGCATTCTACAAAATGTGACAGAAATATTCTATGAATATTTTATATTTCTGACTATAACATTAAACCATCCTGAAATTTCCATTAGGAAAAATTCTGAGTAAAAATATCATTTCCTAATAGAAATTTCAGGATTGTATACTGAAATCCAACTCTGAAATATGGTGGAACTTCCATAGTTGACCACCTCTCTACATTAATCACCTCTCTTTTAAGTTGACCTAATTTCCATAGACCAGACATACACCACATATATGTATCAGCACGGTAGGCCTAGTTCCTTAGGTTGACCACCTCTGTATGCTGACCAGGTTGTTACACTCCTTTGGGTGGTCAATTTACAAAGGTTCCATTATGTTTGAACAGAATGTGCATACTCCTAAGAGATGTGTTTTACCACTTCAGTATCCCCACCTAGCTCATAGTTATTGTCATCTACTCAAATTCCATAATGTATGCTTAAAGAACTTAGTGCTTGGCATATAATCTCATTTGATTTAACCTTCATGACAACCCTACACTAGGTATTATTATCCTTATTAAAAAATATATATTTAGCTAACATATTTCAGTAAATAAATAATACAGCAAGAATCTGATACCTGGTATGCACAATTAGAATAATGCTTCTTCTATATTCTAGCAGGAAGATTAGCAACTACAAACACTAATGGCTTACATGTATGGAGGTATTAGGCAGTGGGTAAAAGCTGTTTAATACAGTCAGATTCTAATTTATGTAAATTTCTAGAATAATAATTTTTAAAAAGACATTACGGCTCGGCGCCTGTGGCTCAGAGGGCTAAGGCGCCAGCCATGTACACCTGAGCTGGCGGGTTCGAATCCAGCCCGGACCCGCCAAACAACAATGACGGCTGCAACCAAAAAATGGCCGGGCGTTGTGGTGGGCGCCTGTAGTCCCAGCTACTTGGGAGGCAGAGGCAAGAGACTCTCTGAAG
>CAUYRH010006535.1:0-10822 GCA_963574655.1 Perodicticus potto
CATACATCATTCACGAGTAAAATCCTGGAACCCTCCATCTTCTACGGAGGCAGACAATGAACACAGCCAACCACAGACCACCTACACTTAAATGTCATCAAGCCACATGCAATAAAGATGGTTCCAGTCCATGAACCCCTGCATCACTCTCCCTCCGGAGAAACCCTAACTGCCCCCTTCTATCATCGCCCGATTCAGCAGGAAGCAGTTAGATCAAGTCTTCGCCCTTTTTCCCTAACAGCAGTTAGAGTTTCTACTCGGAGAGGGAGAATTGATGCAGGACATTTGGTGCCCTAGCCAGCTCAGTGGAGCTGGTGGACCTGCCGCCTCCTCCTTGGCAGTATCAGTGCTGTGGCAGCCAGCTGAAGAAAGCTGAAGAACCAGCGGGCTGGATGACAGGCAAGGAGGGGGACCTCCAACCCCCACTGGAGACTCCAATAGCCAAAAAGGCCGGACAACTACTGAGGAGACACCTGTGCCTTGGTGTCTCCTTCACTTTACACTTAGGACTAAATGGGGAACCCCCATTTCCTATGCCTAGGTCAATTTCATGTGAGTTTCCTAGGCCTCAATTCCATGAATGGACTGTGTCCATTCACTGATACATTCATTCACCTTGCCCCCGGCGGAAGGGACTGTGTTCGTTCCTTTCCTGGCCAAGGAACCCATACATCTATATATACCCCGAGACTAAAAGCCTAAAGGAGGAGATGGGGAAAGACCGGGAGAGAAACGGAGAGAGCTTTTCTCTCCCCACTTGAGTTCTCTCTCTCTACCAGGAGCTTTAGTGTTTTCTGTATTCTTTTCTGTAAATAAATTCTGTCTTACCACTGGGGGGGAAAATGCTATGAAGGCTATGTTAAACAGTTTGATGAAAACATTTCAGATTGCATATGAAACCAGCACAGTGTACCCCTTGATTGCACTAATGTACGCAGCTGTGATTTAATAAAAAGGAAAAAAAAAAAGAAAAAAAATTTACATTTTAATAAACAGAATCAAACACATATATAGAATTGTAATATATTTTTTCATAAAACATCTTATGGACATATTTCCATAGAGTTATATCATCATCTCAATAGCTGCAAAGCAATATATAATTTACTTCCTCTACTCTAATGACAGACTTTTATTTTCAATTTCAAACTATTATAAATCATGCTATAATGAATATCTTTGTGTAAGTATCCTTTGGTTCCTAGTCCAATTATTTCATGAGGGAAAATTCTTAAATGGAATTGCTGGGTCAAAAGACATATAATTGATTTTTTAGAAGTTTTAGTTTAAATTTTTATTTTTAGTAAAGTTATAAATCACAGTTTAAAAGTTGACTAAGACTTTAAGATTGTAAAGAAACCATTTCTTGTGTTACTCTCTACCACCTCCTCATCTCTAGAGGCAAATTCTTTCAAAATCTTTTTGTATTTACCTCTGCACCTCTAAATAATATCTCCCTTTTGTTTTTCTTTTCTATTTTAGACATTATCTACTAATTTTCTACATAATAGATGAGAATTTTACAGTCTCTCATCCTCAGTTTCGAACATACATAAATGATTTTGGATTATCTCCACCATTTGTGTACCCATCCTTAATATCCACAGTATGTGCCCAGGAGTCATTTTATACATAATATGTATGTAACATACACGTAATGGTCCATATGTATGTCCTTTCTTTCAACCACAACTCTTTTTAAAGGAGAACATCTGATCCAAGTTAGATCTACTAAGAGTTTACTTTTGAGGAGTTTATAATTTAGACTGAGAGGTTTAATCACTCTGGGTTACTTGCTGGTAATATTAAAATCTAGAAGTTATTATCAAAAGGAACTAAGGATTAAAGTAGCAGAAGATAGTTAAAAATTTTCTATTTAGTGGAGATTTAGCATTCACAATCTGATATGAGGGTGTGTGGTGGTCATACCAACTGACATGGCTTGAAGCTACCACTAAATACACTGTTTTTATTTAGTTTCAAGTTTATCTAGAGAAGCTTGAAAGATAAAGCTGATTCAATGTATAAATTAATTTCCCCTGCATGAGAGAATGCAATAAACATAAAAAATACAGATGAAAAGTGGAGTCTTGATGATTTTTAAAGTTCCTTCTAGAGGTTAGACTGCATTCCTATCTTTGGGTTTTGTGTGACACTTCTATAGCTATCTGGCATGCTTTAAGCTTTAGGAAGCTATCTTGTGTTTATGCTTATGTTAGGGGTAAGTCCCTGAGTACCTGATTATTTGTAACCAACAAGGTCCTTAAAGGTAAGAACCACAACCATATGTCATGATATCTTTGAGCAATCTTGATTGTGATTTTCAAACTAACTTTGAGAATCTCTGAAAGGAAGATAGTTGACCTTTTTTCTGAGGCTACTGACTCATATTTTTCCTAGGATAAATAGCCAGTTAAGTGATAAAGACTGTATGAAGATCATTTAGGTAAGAAAAGTGAAATTAAACAGAGTAGACAACAATATAAATGGGAATTTATTTACTACATATAATGGCAATAAAGATAATGTACCTACAATTAAGAACTTGTTCTATGATCAACAGAAAACTGATATTGAAGCTAAATGGTAATAGGGGATGCAATATATTGGGTACAAAGAATGTTTTCTCTACTTTTGTTTAGAATGTTTATAACAAAAAGTTTAAAAAATCATTCTTACAGTATAGTATAGTATGATTTCCATTTAAAATAAATTTCTTTTTTTTGTTTATGTAATGGTAAGAACAAAGGAAAAAAAGATTTAAACAGAAAGTAAACAAAAATAATGTATTTAAGCTATTCTAAATGAAAAAATAAGCAAACAGAAATCTCTAAAACTATATTTCTATTTTTTGTTATTTTAAGGGATTATTGGTTATTTTGATAGACTCTGTTAATACTTCAGAGGCAATAAAAGTCATAAGTAACTTTTTATGAAAACAAGGATTTTATTTTATTCTAATTTTATTAACAGGGACTAAATAAAAACTAACTTCCTAGCAATTTAAGAGATTCAGGTAATGACATTTGATACTTGACAAATTAAAAGAAATGATTAAATTTCTTCTTTTGATATTAATAAAAATGATAAAGTAAGTACGTATGTGTTTGGGAAAGAAGATTTACTTGAAATATTTAGACAACTCACAGGAGTTCCTGGTGCTACCCGGGACACAATCACAGGCATCTTCTGGTCATATCCTCCCTTTTTAAAAACATAACAAGTCAAATATTACCCAAATATTGCCAAAATAATTTAAAATTCTTAATTTAAAAACTAAGTACAAAATAAATTCCAGATTACCTTTACATTGAATCCAAATCTTCCATTTTCATCAGGTTTCATTCTGATTAGAACAAGATTATCATGTGGAATACCACCATTTGGCTTAAAAAGACAAAAAATAAATAACTTTTAATTTTCTTCATTTAAAATCTATCCTTCAGGGCCAGGCGTGGTAGCTTATGCCTGTAATCCTAGCTCTTTAGGTGGCTGAGGCAGGTGGAATTGACTGAGCTCACAGGTTCAAGACCAGCCTGAGCCAAAGCAAGATGATGTCTTTAGAAATAGCTGGGCATTGTGGCAGGCACCTATAGTCTCAGGGACTTGAGAAGCTGGGGCAAGAGAATCGCTTGGGTCCAAGAGTTGGAGGTTGTTATGATCTATGACACCATAATGCTCTACCGAGGATAACAAAGTTGAGACTCTGTCTCAAAAAGAAAAAAAAAATAGGAGGGCGGCGCCTATGGCTCAGTCAGTAAGGCGCCGGCCCCATATACTGAGGGTGGAAGGTTCAAACCCAGTCCCGCCGAAATGCAACAAAAAAATAGCCAGGCGTTGTGGCGGGGGCCTGTAGTCCCAGCTACTTGGGAGGCTGAGGCAAGAGAATCGCCTAAGCCCAGGAGTTGGAGGTTGCTGTGAGCTGTGTGAGGCCACGGCACTCTACCGAGGGTGATAAAGTGAGACTGTCTCTACAAAAAAAAAAAAAACCAAAAACAACAACAACAACAACAAAAGGAATAAAATCTATCCTTTAGGTGCACATGAAGCATGCTTTTTGTATGCTTATATTATCTACAGTACATAAAGAATTATAATTCTCATCAAAATATTAGATGAGGAAAGTAAATTTCTTTGACTAACAACTTGCACTTAATCAAAATGGATATATTCTTTCATGTATTCTTGCCACAATATATGCCAGACTATGAATACCGGAGAGGAACAGGGGCCATGTCTATCTTGATTAATTGCTATATTCCTACAACCTGGCTCAAAGCAAACCAGGTTCATACACAGAGGATGCCAAAAAATGTTTAGCTAGTTTTAAGAAAAAAACTATTAAATTTGTAATACTCAAGTTGCATTTGAGTTCTACAATTACAAGAGGTGCTCAATGTGACTGTATTCATCTTTTGTTATTGGTATACACTGAGTATTATAATAGATAAAGTAATTTTGTTTCCAGCATTCTGGACATTTCTATACAGTGGAATCTCTGTAAGTTGACCACCCAAGGGATAACAAACTGGTCAACATAAAAAGGTGGTCAATATAAGGACTAGGCCTACTGTACTAACGCGTACATGTACTTTACTTTCTTGCATATTTTTATTAGAGAGTATCATATGAAATCATACATAATCAAAACGCAGTAAAATTATACATATAGTATCATACAAAATCAATACATTTACTGTTTCCTCATGGTTTAATCATTCTTGACAATGATTCTTATTCTTATTACAAACATACAGAGCAGTGGTTGTCAACCTTCCTAATGCTACGGCCCTTAGGCATTAGGGCCACTGTAATGCCCTGTACGTGCCACTATACTCAGTTCCTGTGGGTTACGACCCACAGATTGAGAACTGCTGATGTACAGAAAGCACTCTCAATGTTGGCTACACTGTTCAGCACACCTGGGCATTTTTCCACAGCAAATGACTTTAACTGCATTATCAGATGCCTGACATCCTCTCCTTTTGGAATCTCTGCACTTTCTGTGTCATCCTCACTTGCTACTCCCACGTCATCAGCTGCTTCATGCACTTTTATACTGGTCTTTACTTTGGTCAATGTCGCTTGGAAAAGTGCTTCTGGGTCAGGTTCGTTACAGGAAGCCACCGCATCATCCACTGCAACAAAACCTTCAAAATTTACTCCTGCAAATTCTGCTGCAGGAGATGGACTGTCTGATGGGTTCAAAACATCATGCTCTTGTATTGTGACAAATCCAACTTTCTTGAAACACTTTTGTGTCATTTCTGGCCAAACTTTATTCCAAGCAGACCTGATCTAGAGGACAGCATCCAGAGTGTTAACTGGTGCAGTGGATAAAGCTACTTCCATAGTTGGACCACAGGTTTGTGTTTTAGTAATGATATACTGCAGTAGCCAAGCTCAGTAATGCATTTTAAATGTTTTAATGATGCCTTGCTCAAGAGGTTGGATTTTTGAGATTGTGTTTAGAGGCAGAAATTTCAGTGTTACATCTGTGAGATGATTTACTTACTGGTGGCCAGGACAGTTGTCTCCTGTCAGTAGAATAGACACTTCTTCTTCATTTGTCAATCAATACTCCTTACTCACTCCTCAAATGGGTCACCAATCATCTATGCACACTTGTTTGATCTCCAAGTGATGGGGAGGTCTTTGGGCTTCCGATTTGTAAATGCATGTGGCTCTGCAGATTTACTATCACCAAGGGCTTTAGATTCTCTCTAGCTGAACAAGTGCAAAGCAGAACTGTAAAAATTCTTTGGAAAGTTTTTTTCCCTTGTATTTGTCACTTCGTGATGAGGCTCCTATCAGGCACTGACTTGAAGAAGAGTCTGCACACATCATTGCTAAAGATGTCCTCATCTTTGAAGCCTCTGGAGAAGTCTGCAAACTTTTTAATGAACTCCTCTACAACTTCTATTGGAAATATTTTGGATTCATCACACAAGATTTTCTGGGAGATGTCCTGTTGCTGTTTAAATTTCTTTGGTCAACCACTTGTCTGCCACCGCAAATTCCCACATGAATTTTTTTTTTTTTGGAGACAAAGTCTCATTTTGTCACCCTTGGTAGAGTGTCGTGGTGTCACGGCCACTCCCCAAACTCCTGGGCTCAAGCGATTCTCCTGCCACAGCCTCCTACGTAGCTGGGACTACAGGCACCTGCCACAATGTGCAGCTCTTTTTAGAGATGCTCTAGCTCAGGCTGGTCTCGATTTTCTGAGTTTAGGCAATCCACCTGCCTCCGCCTGCCAGAGTGCTAGGATTACAGGTGTGAGCCACCACACCCAGCCTCCATGTATTTTTTAGCAACTTCTTGGATCATCAGCCCAAAGATTTGGGTAACATCTGGCCTCATTTGTTTGAACCATCTTGACGTGTCTTTACTGACTTAATTGAGGGAAGTTTTCCTCCTTCCTGCTGTAGGACTCTACTTTCCTTACCTTCCCACTCCAAGTATCCATGTTTACATTTTTGGATTTTGCTAACTGTGGTTTTGCTAGGACTAAAATGTTCTGCTGTCTTTCTTTGGCTGTTGCTTTCCAGCAAATGTAGAAGATCAACCTTTTCCTTCATCATCAGCTCTCTGTATTCTTTTCTTTGGACCACCATGTCTTGATTAACGGTCAAGGTTTTAGTAATTATAGGATGCACTTACACTTCAGACCAGTCCTTCATGTTGAAAACATCTTATGCAACATGTGATAAACAATACGACATCAGGCTTAATCCAAACATGGTAATAATAAAACATGAAAAAAACCCTTAAAGAAAAAAAATAATACCACTAAGGGGCAAAGCCCACATCTTCTACCCTTTGGTATAGAGTGGACTCAACTGGTCAAATTATAGAGCAGCAGTTCTCCACCTGTGGGTTGTGAACCCTGTGGGAGTAGAACGACCTTTTCACAGGGGTCGCCTGAGACCATCAGAAATATGTATTTTCTGATGGTCTCAGGAACCGAGACACCGCTCCTCTATCCATCTCCAGGTGGGTCTGCCCACATGCAGATATGCCCACATACGAGTACCTGATGTGATGACATCATTGCGCCAACTCCATCACATACACCCCATACAAATAGAGGTGTATATGACAGGGTTGGCACCATAATGTACTTATGCGGACCAGTCACACATGTAGAGAGCAGCTGAAGTGTGGAAAGCAGCTGCTGTGTTGAAAGCAGCAGTATTGGAGGTAAAACGACACTTCATGAATTATAATTACTGGGTAAATGTAAAATCACGTACTGTAAAATCATCAACTACTGCAAAAAAATAAAAAAATATCTGTACCATGGGAACTTAATCTGGATGCTGATCAGTCTTCCTATACTCAGCTGTGGTTGATGTGAATACTGCCCCTTTGTGATAGTAACAGGTATGTAAAAAAAAACAATACAGAAAATAGTAAATCGTAGGAAACTTCAATGAACTGTATTGACTGAACTATGCCATGTACCATCTTTTGTATTATTAAAGCTATTGTTATATGTTATTTTCATTGGCAAACCATCCCATGACAATGGATCGTGTAGATTAGAACGTGAAGAAAATATAGTGAAGATGTTTTATAGTATGGTTTTACCTCAATAATTACAGCAGGAATTGAGAAACCTCTCAACATGCTATTTGTTGTGAAGTTCTGTCAGCTGAATCTATGAAGCCAAACAAACTAAAATGTCATTTTGATAGCAAACATTTGAGCTTTGCCGGAAAGGATACCAACTATTTTAGAAGGAAAGCTGATGGACTCAAGAAAGCCAGACTTGACACTGGTGGCAAATACCACAAACAAAACGTAGCAGCTGTTGAAGCTTCATATTTGGTGGCACTCAGAATCTCCAGAGCTATGAAACCGTACACCATTGCTAAGGATTTACTGTTGCCAGCGGCCAAGACATTGTTCGAGTTATGATTGGAGACGAATTTGTTACGAAATTGAGTGCAATTTCCTTATCTAATGACACTGTCCACAGAAGAATAGATGACATGTCTGCTGATATTCTTGATCAGGTAATCCAGGAAATTAAATCTGCTCCACTTCCAATATGCAGTGTCCAGCTTGATGAATCTGCAGACATTGCAAACCGTTCACAGTTCCTGGTTTACGTGAGGTATATTAATGATGGTGACTTTAAAGATGAGTTTCTTTTTTGCAAACCTGTTGAAACAACAACTACTGCACGTGATGTATTGGACACAGTTGGTTCATTTCTGAAAGAGCGTAAGATCTCTTGGGAAAAGGTTTGTGGTGTTTGCACAGATGGTGCTCCAGCTATGCTAGGACTTGAATTTGGATTTCAACATTTGGTACTGAAAGAGTCACCAAAGTCATCGGAACTCATTGTATGATTCATTGGCAAATATTAGCAATGAAGACGCTGCCACAAGAGTTACAAGAAGTAATGAAAAGCGTCATAAGTTCTGTCAATTTTGTAAAGGTGAGCACTTTAACGAGTCGACTGTTTCGCAACTGTGCAACAAGTTGGATGTGCCCAACGATGCTCTGCTATGACACACTGAAGTGAGATGGTTGTCGAGAGGAAAAGTTTTAAAACGTGTTTTTGAGCTTTGTGATGAACTCAAAACATTTTTTAATCAGAAAGCAAGACCAAAGTTCGAAGCACTTTTCAGCAATAAAAGTGAACTGCAGAAAACAGCTTACTTGGTTGACATCTTTGCCATCTTGAATGAGTTAAATTTATCACTGCAAGGCCCAAATGCAACAAGCCTCAATTTGTCTGAAAAAATCCGATCATTCCAAATGAAACTTCATTGGAAGTTTCATGAAGCTTTGGTAAAAAAAATTGGATGAAAATAAAATTTACATGTTGCTTACCTTATCTGCTTTCTTTGAGGAACATGACACTGAACCAGACAAAAGGATTACGATGATAATTTCTGTGAAAGAACACTTGCACATGCTTGCAAATGAAATTCCATCATACTTTACCAACCTACCTGACACTCCATTTGTACTTGCCACAAGACCATTCACAGGCAAAGTTGAAGATGTTCCTGAGACAGCACAAGAGGAGTTCATTGAACTTATTAACAGCGATGCAGCGAGAACCGATTTCTCCACAATGTCAGTTACAAAATTCTGGATCCATAATTTGCAGTCATATCCTGTTCTGTCTGAGACTGTGTTGTGCAGCCTTCTTCCATTTCCAAAAACATATCTTTGTAAAACAGGGTTTTCCAGCTTGTTGGTTATCAAGTGTAAATACAGAAGTAGACTTGTTATGTAAGATGATCTTTGTTATGGTCTTGCAAAGACTGCCCCGAGAATTTCTGAGCTGCTTAGAAAGATGCAATCTCAACCTTCACACTGATGCTAGCTTTTTATGCATACCGTCGCAAAATGTAGCAATGTAGTTTACTGTTGTTATATTAAGACTGTTACCCATGCTTCAAGACAAAATTTCATTTATTTGTAATTAGAAATAAATATTTCACAATATATAATCATATATTGTTTTTGTGATTAATCACTATGCTTTAATTATGTTCCAATTTGTAACAATGAAAATACATCCTGCATATCAGATATTTACATTATGATTCATAACAGTAGCAAAATTACAGTTATGAAGTAGTAACGAAGATAATTTTACAGTTGGGGGTCACCACAACATGAGGAACTGTATTAAAGGGTTGTGGCTTTAGGAAGGTTAAGAACCACTGTTATAGAAGGTAAATTAGTACTATGTGTCACAGTCCAAGTGGTCCAGATACAACTTACAGAGGTAACTGATATATAGAGGTTAGTCTTCCAATGAGTACATGTGGTGCATGACCAGTCTCTGAAAATTAGGTCAACATAAGGAGGTGGTCAACTATGGAAGTTCTACTGTATATGGAATTGTACAATATGTAGTTATTTGTGACTACCTTCTTTCATTTAGTACGTTCTATGCCTGCTCTTTCAAAGAGTCTAGCTAATTGTTATTTACATTATAATAGGTAGGTCAGAGATGATGTCTTCTGGGAATCTGCCATTAACTCCACAGATGAATTAGTTATCCTTATTTACCGTATGCATTCCCTATGATTATTTCTAATTATAGAATTTATCTTGAGTTACATTATGGCACAATTTATGACCAAAGAATATGTTGAAAAAGAGCAAGTATAATACAATTTACAACTAAAAATACCAAAATACGAAAACAATTTCATTTAGGATTTTTAAAAATTCCAAGAAACGTGAGAATATCTGAAGAAGTTACTTACAGTAGGTTTTTCAGGGGAAGATGGAACATCATACGTTTCATTAATATGATTTTCTAGATCTGGCTGAGAATGTGAATAATGAATTTGGTTCCAACTGTTTTTCTTAGATTGTTTGGGTGGCAAAGCTGGGGGCTGTCCATCTCCTGGAGACTCCTGTGATCTAGGGGGGAAAAAAAAAAGAAATGTTAAAGTTAAAAAATATCATCTTATAGAATTTATTTCTTTTTCTTTCTTTCTTTTTTTTTTATTTCTTTAAAACTTTATTTCAAAGTTATTCACCTCACCATTAATAAGGTGTATGGTTAATGCTCTGTGCCAGTATTACCTGGCCTGCCCATTGCCGGCAATGGACTTTTTTCCTGGCACCCAAAAGTTGAATTACTCTCTTCAAATCACACCAAACTCTCAATACTCGAAAAGTCTTACATGCACCATTTCCCCACCATTCTTTAAATCAGAACTTACATTATTAATCTATACCAGTGGATGTTAAAATGAAATTTTAACAAATTTTGACTGTACAAATCAAACTACTGCTAGTTAATATTAGACAAAAGTATCTTACAAACACTACATTACAT
>CAUYRH010006536.1:0-26449 GCA_963574655.1 Perodicticus potto
TTTTTTTTTGAGACAGAGCCTCAAGCTGTCACCCTGGATAGAGTGCCGTGGCATCACAGCTCACAGCAACCTCCAATTCCTGGGCTCAAGCGAGTCTCCTGCCTCTGCCTCCCAAGTAGCTGGGACTACAGGCACCTGCCACAACGCCTGGCCCATTTTTTGGTTGCAGCCGTCGTTGTTTGGCAGGCCCGGGCTGGATTCGAACCCGCCAGCTCAGGTGTACGTGGCTGGTGCCTTAGCCCGTTGAGCCACAGGCGCCGAGCCCTTAGAATTACTTTTTAAGACCATAAACATCCTGTTATTTTAAAAGCAAGGAAAACTCAAAACTAAAAGAAAATTTGTAAAGTACAAAATTGCTCTCACTTAAAAAATACATATAAAAGGTACCCCCTTCCTCAAAAAACTACAAATAGAACCATCACGATTCAGCAATCTCACTACTAGGGGGAACATGATTCAGCAATCCCACTACTAGGGGGATTCCCAAGGAAAGGAAATCGGTGAAGAGACATCCACCCACCGTACTTTCTGCAGCACCATTCCCGACTGCCAAGGCATGAAATTAACCCAGGTGTCTGACAACAGACGAATGACAAAGAAAATGTAGTAAAAACACAGTGGAATACTAATCAGCCATAAAAAATGAAACCCTGTCGTTTGCCACAATATGGAAGGAAGTGGAGAGCAGGTTAAGTGAAATAAGCCAGGCACAGAGATACAAACGTCACGTGTTATCACATATGTGGAAGCTAAAGAGTTGATGTCATAGAAGTAAAAAGTAGGATAGAAGATGCTAGAATCTGGAAAGAGCAGAAGGGTGGGCGGGCTAGGGAAAGTTTTGCTATAGAACACAAAACGTAATCACAGCTCAACAATAGGAGTAAGTTCTAGTGTTCTCTACCACTGTGGGACGACTGTAGTTGATATTATTACTACACAGTTTCAAACAGGAGGAGGATATTGAATGCTCCCAATACAAAGAAATGGTGGCTGTTTGAGGTGGTGGGCGTGCTAATCACTGGTCTAATCAATACAGGTGCACGCGTCAAAACGTCACTGTGCACCCCAGGAATAGGTACAAGTATTATGTGCCCATTAAAAATAAATAAAATAAACCAGTGTTCTCAAATACACAGACACCACAGGACAAAAAAAGGACAGAGAAAAACCAGTATTCAAATTCTACACCACTGGGCAGTGCCTGTGGCCCAAGGAGTAGGGCAATGGCCCCATATACCAGAGGTGGTGGGTTCAAACCTGGACCCAGCCAAAAACTGCAAGAAAAAAAAAATTCTCCATGATCTAGCAATGAAACGTCTGAATTGGTCATAAAGGAATAAACTTTTTCCTGTGCTCTAGAGAACAGCTCAAACTGGTTCCTCAGCAGAGGACAGTGAGCTGTGCACAGATATCCCTTCTGCTTTGTCTCCTGTTATGACTTTGCTACCAAAGGGTACGGCCCATGCTCCTGGCCGGTCACTGTGAAGTTCTTCAGAAGGGTCTGCGGGTAGAAATGTTTCTGAGGAAACGGATCCTGACAGATTTCCCCAAAAGTCTCCATCACCCTTACAAGTAAGAACCATGATTCTAAAGACGCTGAAAAAGTGGTGACAAAAAAATGATAAAGAAAAAAATAACAAAAGAGTAAAAAAGTGACACAATTTAAGCAGGATTCTTATTCCTCCCCTAATCCAGCCACTAAGCAAGTATGGGTTGTTCCAAGTGAAACCCATCACACGGCTACATCAGACACTGTAGGGAGAAGAGCAGAGTGGCTTTAGGAAAAGAAAAGAAACACACAGTATGGCAGCTGATTCCCTAATACCAGGCAAAGTGTATATAATAGGAGGCAAGGATGCCGGTGTAAACCAGAATACTGGGTGAGAACAATGCGCCCAATCCAGCCACCCACCTGTCCCTCCTCCCCCACACCGAGCACCTTATGGTATCGAGCAATAGTCAAGCTCTGTGGATACAGAGCAGAACATAAAGTTCTCATCTTCCTGGTGGTGTTCAGAGGGGAAAGCACCCAAGCAAAAGGATGTTTTTTATGTGGAGGGGGGACAGAGTCTCACTGTGTCACCCCAGTAGAGTGCTGTGGTGTCACAGCTCACAGCAACCTCAAACTCTTGGGTTCAAGTGATTCTCTTGCCTCAGCCTCCCAAATAGCTGGGACTACAGGCCCCCAACACAATGCCCAGCTATTTTTGTTGTTGTTGTTGTAGTTATCATTGTTGTTTAGCAGGCCTGGGCCAGATTCAAACCCGCCAGCCCCGGTATATGTGGCTGGTGCCGTAACCACTGAGCTACAGGAGCTGAGCCCAAAAGGATGCTCTTTCTTTTTTTTTCTTTTTAGGACGCTCTTAAATTAAGTCCGAGCCGGGCACAGTGGCTCACATCTGTAATCCCGGCACTCCAGGAGGCCCAGGCAGAAGGATGATGCTTGAACTCAGGAGTTTGAGACCAGCCTAGACAAGAGAGAGACATCCATCTCTATCAAAAACAGAAAAATTAGCCAGGTATTGTGATAGACCCAGCTACTTGGAAGGCTGAGGCAGGAAGATGGCTTGTTTGAGGTTGCTGTGAGTTAGAGTGCCATGGGCGACAGAGTGTGATTCTATCTCAAAAAATAAAAAAAAATAAAAAAAAGTAAAATAAGTCCGTATCAACAAATGTCAAAAGGCATTTCAAGAAATAAAAAAGATGGTTTTGGCTTGCTGAGCACCACCATGGCGGTTGGTAAGAACAAGCGCCTTACGAAAGGCGGCAAAAGGGAGCCAAGAAGAAAGTGGTTGATCCATTTTCTAAGGAAGATTGGTATAATGTGAAGGCACCTGCTATGTTCAATGTAAGAAATATTGGGAAATCACTAGTCACCAGGACTCAAGGAACCAAAATTGCATCTGATGGCCTCAAAGGTCGTGTGTTTGAAGTGAGTCTTGCTGATCTGCAGAATGATAAAGTTGCATTTAGAAAATTCAAGCTGATTACTGCAGATGTTCAGGGCAAAAACAGCCTAACTGACTTCCATGGCATGGATCTAACCGTGACAAAATGTGTTCTATGGTTAAAAAATGGCAGAGTATGAATGAAGCTCCTGTTGACATTAAGATTCCCGATGGTTATTTGCTTCATCTGTTTCGTGCTGGTTTTACTAAAAAATGCAACAATGAGATACGGAAGACCTCTTACGCCCAACACCAACAGGTTCACCAAATCCGGAAGAAGAAGATGGAAATCATGACCAGAGAGGTGCAGACGAATGACTTGAAAGAAGTTGCCAATAAACAGATTCCAGATAGCATTGGGAAAGACATAGAAAAGGCTTGCTAATCTATCCATCCTCTCCAGGATGTCTTCGTTAGAAAAGTAAAAATACTGAAGAAACCCAAGTTTGACTTGGGAAAACTCACGGAGCTTCATGGTGAGGATCGTAGTTCTGGAAAAGCTACTGGGGACGAGACAGGTGCTAAAGTTGAACAAGCTAATGGATATGAACCACCAGTCCAAGAATCTGTCTAAAATTCAGGCTTTTAATAATGACAAATAAAGAATCCTATTTGCGATTTTAAAAAGAAAGAAAGAAAGAAGACACATGAAAGAAAAATTCTATGTATAAAAAAACAAACCTCTTTTTTTGCATCTTCAAGACTGGCATCAGGACAAATGAGAACATCACGGCTACACGGTACTGGGTCTTTTCCAGCCAGGCCTGCAATGGTGACCTTAATCTGCGAGAAAGACATTAATCATCATGATACTTAAGAACACTGAAACATAAATTTAGGGTAACATTTTCACAGATGCCCTGTGTTTTAAAGTAACTTGACCAGAAATAGTGCAACTAAAACCATGCTGAATTTAAGCTAAATACATTTAGTGATTAGGTCAGTCTGGTTTGCCTGAGACATCCCTAATTTATAACTGCTGTGCTGGCCCTTACGGAGCTAGAATGCCCTTTCTCTCAAAGTGTTTTGGTTTGGGTGGTAAGTTACATGATCCTCCTATTAATAACCCATCCTACAGGGTTACTGTTGCCATTTAAACTCCACGGTATAAAGTCAAAATACAAGTTAAAACAACAAAATACTACCTTATCTTGAAATTATTTTAGAAGTTAACAATACCAAGAGCTGGTACTGGAAAAATGAGAATTTTCCTACACGGCTGGTGGGACTACAAATCAGCAACTTGGCAAAGCAATGCTATCGGCTGTCCTTAGGTCTAGCAATTCCACTTTCAGGTATACAAGCCTGGAAAAACCTCCACACATTTGCATGAGGAAATCTACACAAGAATATTTATTACAGTACTGTAATGCCATAATTAGAAGAATGGATAGACTAAGGCATATTGATACAGTGCAGTGCTGAGTAGCAATTTTAAATGAATAAACTGGATCAACATGTATTTTCATTATCAACAACCAGAAGAGCCCAGGGTTAACAGACTCTGGGGCCAGACTGCCTGGGGCTGAGTTCTGGGCTTTTATACTTACTAAATCTGCAGTGTAGGCACATTACTTAGTGTCTGGATGCCTCAACATCTAACTCATGGGGTCGTTTTAAGTGCTCAGATTGACGTCTGGCACACAAGTAAGTGCTAAGTGTAACGTGCAAATGTGCAGAAGGAGAACCAGTCTAATGCTACTTTAAAGACCTGCCAGGGGCTCGGTGCCTGTGGCTCAACGGGCTAAGGCGCCAGCCACGTACACCTAAGCTGGCGGGTTTGAATCCAGCCCGGGCCCGCCAAACAACAATGACGGCTGCAACCAAAAAAATGGCCGGGCACTGTGGCAGGCGTCTGTAGTCCCAGCTACTTGGGAGGTAGAGGCAGAAGACTCGCTTGAGCCCAGGAATTGGAGGCTGCTGTGAGCTGTGATGCCACAGCACTCTATCCAGGGTGACAGGTTGAGGCTCTGTCTCAAAAAAAAAATAAATAAAGACCTGCCAGGGATGCCTATCTATCAATGTAAGGTTGGTAGTTATCTGTAAGGAAGGAGAAATGGGGTGGGGCAATTTACAAAGGGGACTTCAAATATATTTAAAACATTTGCTCTTAAAGAAATACGGCAAGATGTTCGTAAGTATTAAATGCGGGCAGTGGATAAACAGGTACTTATTGTTAGATAACCTCTGAATTTCTGTGTATGTTTGGAATATTTTAAAGAACATCATTTTATCAAAACAACTTTCAAAAATCCAAAAATTTAAGAAATGGAGAAGACAAAAAGCCATGCAGGAGGACTTACCCCTGCTCGTCTCATGATATCTACAGGGATGACAGTCTCCATTTCCTCTGCTCCTTTAGCCAGGATGACTAGGGCTCTTTTGGAAGCCATTTTTATATTTCTTAAAGACTTGAAACAGAAGTTTTCAAAAATCCTTCACCGCAACCCTAGAACACCCAAAATTTTTAAGTTTAGTAACAATTTCAAGCATAATACCTCTTGAAATCATTATGAGGGAATAATATGAGACACACACACAACTCAATATGCAAAAAAGCAATTTAGATTAGCATTAATCTCTAGTGTCAACTGCTTGTTTCTGAGATGCAAACACAGCTAGTTCATAGGTGTTAGTACTGTTTAGATTTTCTTCTACCCCATTTTCTTAAAATCCAGTTTCTAGTAATGTCACAAGTGAAGTTTTCTAAAACGTAAGTACACAGTGGGTGAAGACAGTATTTTTTGAAGTCCATTTTCAGAGAAATGGACATGAATTTAACAGGCACATATTTAAATACGGTTTGGGGGAATTAGACTGCTAAAAAGAGGTTTGGAGGGGATTTTTTTTTCTTTTAGTTCCAATAACTGTACCAAAACTGGGGGGTGGGAAGGGGTGTGTTAAGTATCTGAACAGTTTTATGACACGGAAAGATGGAAATCCCCACTGAAGTCAACCCAACTGGACTGCACTGGCACACACAGTTCTCTCATTGTAAACGATGGAGCTAAATGGGACTCCGGGTCTTTTTTAGCCTATTTTCCTGACAAGTTCGCTGTCCGCGCAAAGCAGACAGTAATAGAGTGATTTCAACACACACAGGGGTGACTCGTTCCAAGCTAGAGAAAAGCTACGCTGACGGCCACAAATCACAGAACCTGCTCATCCTAGAACGCCGCGCGCGATTAGCAAACGCACGGGCGCCCTGCAGGGTCGGCCCCGCAACCGGGCTGGGTCCTGGGGGACACGGTCCAGCCGCGGCCCAGAGCCCCCAGCCGCCCACGCTCTGCGCTCCCCGCCGGCCCTGACCTGCACCGCGCGTCTCTTCCTACAGACGCGGAACCTCTGCCCTCCGCGTACCGCTTCCCCGACCCTCACCGCGAGGGGACGCACGCCAGCACGCACGAACGTCCTGCCCGGCCTCTCCGCCGCGCACTGCGCAGACTCGCGCTGCTTTGCGCACGCGCATCACAGCCGGCCGAACCCATTCCGGACTACGTCGGGGAGTCCCCCCCCATCCCCGCCTGCGAGTGGCACAGGCCGGCTTGCTCCTGGCGGCCGCTGGGTTTAACCCGCTCCCTGCTGCATCGGCTGTTGCCTGTTTGAACTGTGCGTGTTTATGAGCGAGGTTTCCTCCTGCACATTTCCTTCTGCGCACTCTGTCTCCCTCTGCAATGTTCCTCTTTTCCCGAACGCCTTCCCGTTTTGCTCCCTCTCTGTTAGGACTCCATTCTTCAGGTCCCTGGCCACTCTGTTGGGTATTTATTCACGCACGATGATTTCACGGGTTATTAGTTTCTCTCTCGACGTTACTTTCTTTTTGAGATCGAATCTCACTATGTCACCCTCGATACAGTGCCGAGGCCTCACACAGCTCACAGCAACCTCCAACTCTTGGGCTCAAGCGATCCTCTTGCCGCAACCTCCGGAGTAGCTGGATCTACAGGCGCCCGCCATAACGCCCGGCTATTTTTAGAGACGGGGGCGTCTCGCTCTGGCTCGGGCTGGTCTCGAACTCATGACAATAGACGATCCGGCCCCCTCGGCCTTCCAGAGTGCTGGGACTATAGGCGGGAGACACCGCACCTCTACGTTGCTTTTTAAAGGTCTTGCTGCTGCACCCCCTGGATGAGAGCAATGCTGAACACATAAGCCCAACAAAGTAGTTGTTTGAGTTGATTTACACCATAATTCCAAATTTTTAAAAAGTCTGTTAAGGCTCGGCGCCCGCTGGCCCCATACACGGGGGTTGGCGGGTTCGAACCCGACCTAGGCCAGCTAAACAACAATGACAACTGCACCAAAAAGAATAGCCAGGTGTTGTGGCGGGCGCCTGTAGTCCCAGCTACTCGGGAGGCTGAGGCAAGAGAATCGCTTAAGCCCAAAGTTTGAGGTTGCTGTGAGCTGTGACGCTACAGCACTCTACTGAGGGTGACATAGTGAGTCTCCGTCTCAAAAAAAAAAAAATTATTAAATAGTAATACTTTTACCAGTTTCAAAAATCAGAAAAAGGGGTACATGCTCCTTTCCAGTTCCATCCCCACCCCCTACAGATGATGATGTTACTGGTTTCTTGTGTTTCAAGTGTTTATGCAAGCACAAGCAAATAGAAATATATACTATTAATTTTCCTCTTTCTCCCATAAAAATGTAGTATGCTATATACATTGTTCTGCACTCCCTCCACCCACCTACACGCACTTAAGTGAATATCTTGGGAGCTCTTTCCCTATCAAAACAAATTTCCTCATTTTATTTATTTTTCAGATAGGTAGGATACCATCGTGGGCATGCTCCGAATTTTATTTGTTGGTGCCCCACCGACAAAACGGTTATTCCAATTATTTTCTGTAGCGAGCACTGCATTGAATAACGTTATACATTTGTCCTACTTGTGCAAGTGTAAAAGGAGGAAAAATTCCCAAAAGTCAGAAGTACACTTGAGCAACTCATACAAGTTGAGCCACATAGCATTCTTACCAGTAATACAGGAGATCAACATGTATTATAACATGTCAATGTTTTTAAGTTTCAATTTAAGTATTAAAATCACATTTATTTTCAAGAAACAACATTTTCTTTGTCATTTACAAAAAGGATGGTATTTTTAATTTAATTTTTAAAATTGCAAATAGAGTCTTTTATGCAACATTCTACATTTGCACAAAAGTTTGAAATGTCTTTAAACATTTGATGTTCTAAGAAGAAACTTTTAGTACTGGAATGCCTTCACCTCTGGCTGTTTGCAAAGGAAGCAGGCAAAAGCCACCCCTTTCAGCTTTTAAGAAGTACAGAAAACAAGACTGACAGAGGACGCAAGTGGTTGGATGTGTGCTTCAAGTTCCCCAGAGGGATTTCGGTAGATGGATTTAGGTAGCAAAAGAAGACATGCTGTTTTGCTCCAGTGCCTGTAGTAAACTTTTAAAAGGAGACAATTATGCTGGCAGTTTATAGCATGAGACAGCCATGATAGAGCAAAAATGGCAAAACAGATGGTTCAGCAATAAAGAAAGAGAACAAACCACAGTTCACAGTCCAGAGATAACCTGCATTACCTTCAAGCTCTGAAATGGAACTGAGCCAGCATTAATTTTTATTCAATTAATACATTGCATGCAGTTTCTTTAAAACTCAAATATCACTTATGTAGACTGGATTATTTTTCAGAGGTAGTCTTTCACCTTCCACCTGCATGGTGTACTTCTTGTTCCTGGACTTTGGTTTGGGCCTTGTTTTGGCCAATGGAATGTTTAGAGATGACCGATCAAAGCCTTCAAATGATCAAAGCCTGGCTGATGATTTGGACTGTGCTTCTGTGCTTTTGAATTGCACAGTAAAAACTTTCAGCCAGAGGCATGCTGCTGTCCCCTCAACCTGAGTTTCAGAATGAGTACACATGGAACAGAACGGCCCCAGCCAACCTGCACAACTAACAACCTGAGGCAAGCACCAGAACCAAATAGCAGACTGAAAGAGTCAGGTTTTGCTACCTAGCAGTAGCAGCCCTCTGACTCAGTCCTTCCTATTCCTCAGCCCTCCTCTTCAGAAGGAAGGCTCTTGTCAACCCTTTTAAATTATATTTTCTGGTAATTATCTCAGTACCTTTAAGCACTATGCTAATGTTTTCTCTTATTTGTTTGCTTTAGACATTATATGCGTATGTTGTCTTCCTGGCAAGTATTATCATAATTTTCATTCCACAGAGATGAAGATTGAGGTCCAGAAGGGTGAAATGACTGTAAAAGGTCCTGCAGTCTTGATCAAATTTAGATATTCTAGTGCCAAATTTCACACTCTACTCACCATATACTCTGTTGTTATTATTTAATAAGTCAGTAACACTCAGGACACTCTCTTTACAGTTCATATGTATTTCTTATCACACATTTACAGAACAAAGCCAAAAATTCAAACCATTTACCAAAAAATATTGCGCTAGGACTGGCAGTGAAGACACATTCCTCGTTGAGTACCTAATTTTCAGGCAGAACAACCTCATTCCATACAATTAATTCTTTTTTTTTTTGACACCGAGTCTCACTATGTCACCCTCGGTAGAGTACTGTGGCATCACAGCTCACAGCAACCTCAAACTCTTGGGCTTAAGTGTTTCTCTTGCCTTAGCCTCCCAAGTAGCTGGGACTACAGGCACCCGCCACAAAGCCCGGCTATTTTTTGGTTGTAGTTGTCATTGTTGTTCGGCAGGCCTGGGCTGGGTTTGAACCCGCCAGCTCTGGTGTATGTGGCTGGCGCCCTAGCCCATCCATTACCTTTTAAACTCCACATTTGGCAAGTCTTTATGCATTTTGAGAAGTACAAACTAAAAACTCTTCCCTATTTTCGGGGAATGTGGTTTCTTGTAGCAAATGCAAATTTAATAAGAGATAACTGTTCTGCCTTGTGGAGCTTACAAACCAATAATGGAGAAACGGTGTGGACAGTTACAGCAACAGCCACTGTGGCATTCTCAGTCTGGTTCTGAAACACGATTCCCCCCATAATTATCCTGATCACAATAGCAAAGGAACTACTGTCAGGTTACTTATTATTTTTCCAAGGGTCGCTCTTACATTTGGGATCTTAAATACTTTGTAACAAATCATTCTCTACGAACTATCCTTTTATTTCATTGATAGCCCTTCTCATCCTAGCATTTTCTTGTCTTTTGTTTACTATTTTGTCTACTCCGTATTCCTACGAACTCCACGAGGTGAACTTGGTCTTGGTCCCTGCTGAATCCCCAGCATCTATTAGTCCTTGACACGCCGCGGCAGGTGCTCAATAGCTACTTGCTGACCAAACATTATCCTGATTTCATCCCATGTTGGCAGATTTATCATCATAGATTAATAACTTCATTATTTTTAGGACACTGTTGTTGCCAATATTGTTTATTACTCTTATTTTAATCTCATTTCTACGTTAAATTCATTTCGCCAGATGATAAACAGTGAGATGTAAAACTTCACGTGCAGTTGGATAAGTGGTATTTTCCTCTGCTTTCTAGCTTCACTGAAAAGAAGAAATTTAAACTGCAGATATCGGACATAAGAAAGACCTTCAGGGCACTAAATAAACGTGCTTTTCAACATCCGATCAAGTCTGAAAGGGCTCACTCTGGAAAGGTCCAGCAGAAGCGGCAAATTTCCCCTCGGGAGCCCCCAAAAGGTTAGGTCGGCGAGGGCGGAGGAGAGTGGGCGAGCCCTGACATTTGAGGCAGCGCTGGCGCAAGGGGGGAAATTCTGACACCGAAGTCTGTGAGGGGCCCCGGGCACGGCTTCGCGAATGCGCCCACCAGTGTGAAAAGCCCCCCAAGCGTGGGCCAGCCAGCACGACTCCCACGGGCTGCGGGGGCCGGAAGTGGGACGGCTGACCCGTAGTGACGTAAGACCCAGTTCCGTCGGCCGATGCGCGCAATCCCCGGCGGCGCCCGGGATTGGCCGAGCCGGCCGGCCGGGCGAGAGTGGGCGGGGCGCGCGGTGGTTCCCAGCGGCCCGTGCGAGGCCAGGGGTCCGGGCGCCGCTTCTCCGTCCGGCCTGAGACAAAGTTCCGTGAAAGGTCCCCTGGATTGAGCGTCGCGCGTGTGTCCCCGCCGTCCTGGAGCCTTCGTGCCTCAGCTACCCGCCGAGTTCCGCGGGGGCGGTTGCAGGGGTGGAGGAGGCCTGCTGAGTGGGGGCAGGAGATCGATCCCTTGGCACCTGCTGGTCGCCGGTTGGTCCTGATGACCGCAGCGAATGGGCACATCACACATCACTTATGTTGTTCCCAATTCTCGGAGCCCCCGTATCGTGAATCCAGTGTCACATGTGTTTATCACTTCGTTGGTGGCGCACTGGAAAGTCGGCAAAGCCGAGTAGGGAAGCAAGGCCGTGGCTTGGGTCACGGTCTGTTTTTGCTTCTCTCGAGTTGTTTGCGGAAAGCACTTATGCCATGCTCGACATGCGTCTTATTTCTGAAAGTGAGAGTAAAATTTGATTATTTAGAGTTTCAGTCATGGGTTATTAAAAAGCTTTCTAAACTGCTTTTATTTGTAAAATGTGAATAGTAATGCCTGCCCTACAGGTTGGTGAGGTCCTAGTGAGGTCTTACGTGCAACACCAAGCTCATAGGAATTGACATGTTGAGCCCCTTACTATTTTCTACTGTGGTTTTTAATTCTGCTTCCCTGTTTTCACATTCCCATATTTTGGGGACGTACAGAGAGCCAGGAGCCATGCCAACATTTTTCTCAATGGGCAAAATAATCCATTTTCCACCCAGCAGTACTCAATTGAATCTAGCAAAAATTTCTTGGCTGACTCCTCCCCCATGCTCTTGACTGTGTCCTGGAGTTTCCTTATCTTTAGGCCCCCTACTCTGGAGATAGTTAATCAGTGGCTACACCCAGGGGGAGAACCATATTTTGTGACTTTGCACGTCTGTAATTCTGTGGATCTGCTGATTGGAGGAGTGACTTATGTAGGAAATTAAAAGTGCAAATCCTGAACGTGTGTTTCAAACACCCTCATCTTCCATATTCTTGCCTCCTACTACTCTCTTAACTCACCTTCTCTGTCCCTAGAACATACCCTGTATTTTGCTTCCTGCATGCTTTGGCATAAGCAGTTTCCTCTTATTCAGAATTCTTTCCGCTGCTAATCAGCCTTTCAATGTATTATTCGTCTTGCAAACCCCACTTAAAGTGCCAGTCTCCCCAGGAAACTTTTTCTCTGTATTCGTTTCTCCCCAGGAAACTATTCTCTGTACAGCACTTTGCCCTCCTATTTTTATTTTTTATTTTATTATTATTATTTTATTTTTGTAGTTTTTTTTTGGCTGGGGCCAGGTTTGAACCTACCACCTCTGGTATATGGGGCCGGGGCCCTACTCCTTTAAGCCACAGGCGCCGCTCACTTTGCCCTCCTATTAAAGAATCCATATGGCTGTGTGGCCTTATCTTGGTTATTTATGTAACTTCCTCCTTCTGTTCAAGGCCAGGGAAAGCTGTTAGGATGGTGCCTTAACTATGTATGCCTCACAAGACAGTCAAACTCACTTCAGAAGTATTTCCTGAGCTGTTGTCATGTGTTCTGGGCACTGCTCTAGGTGTCAGGGAAACAGCAGTGAACAATGTACCATCTTGTGGAACTTAAGTTCAGTGGGGGAATCGCACAAATTAGTGTATGTGTGAGTGATAATATGTGCTGGGAAGGAAAGTAAGACGTGCAGGGAGATAGAGAATAATGGCATGGGGCTTCCTCTTTTAGGAAGTGGTCAAGGGATGCTTTTTTTCTCAGAAGGATATTCTGAATAAGATGTAGCAAGTAAACGTAACTATCAGGAGGAAAAGCATTTTATTTTATCTTACTTTTTTTTTTGGAAGAGCATTTCGGATGCCAGAACAACAGGCTAAAAGCCCTGAAGTAGAAGCATGTTTGACATATTTAAGAAAGGCGAGGTGGTCAGGCCAGAGGTGAGTGGTAGGATGCAAGTAGGAGACTTTAACAGGGTTCAGATGATGTGCATTGGACATTCGATAAGTTTGTTGAATGGATAAGGGGTAGAGAATAGTGATAGTGATGATAAAACTTGGAAATTACTTGAGATTGTAACAGAGCATGTGAAAGTATTTACAGTTTACAGGTACTTTGGAACTATTATAGATGTGGCAACTGAAAAATATTTTTTCACAAAAACCATTGGTTTATGCAAAGCTCTCCCATTATAATGGAAATCCAGAATAGGAGACAGATTATGTGGAGGAGTAAGTAGAATAACTTGTGAGTGGAATTATTTGGTAGATAATCCTGATCACCATTAAAAAGTTCAGAAGGAAACAAAATCCATCTCCAATGTCACCTTTCTGTTTATTTGGAGGAAAGAATGCTTCCATGTCAGTTGACAAAAGTTGAGTAAATTTACTTATGTATTAACTGTAATAGTACTTCCCTTCCCAAGGTGAACACCAGGGATGGGGAGCCTGTGCCCCACAGCCAGAAGCTGGCCCTCTGTACAAAGTCATGATACTCAGGACTACATTGCTTTGGGGTGATAGTGCTACTGTAACAATTGTCTCTTGCAGCCCAGAGAGTATTTTCCCCCTTAGTGGCTGGCACATGGCAGCTCTCTCTCCGACAGAATTAAAAAATACAGAGCATGTACTTTGTAGTTTTTTGACTGTG
This sequence comes from Perodicticus potto, assembly GCA_963574655.1. Lineage (NCBI taxonomy): Eukaryota > Metazoa > Chordata > Mammalia > Primates > Lorisidae > Perodicticus > Perodicticus potto. The sequence continues at coordinate 13,610 of CAUYRH010006536.1, forward strand.
TGCTTTTTAAAGTTATTTTCACTCCCTCTAAAAAGAGATACTCTGAGGCTATGAATTCTGTTCACAATTCATGATATTTCTCAAAGTTTACATTGACCATCAGTTTCTTGGTAGTCATGCACGTAGATGAACTCTGATGTGGTTTCCAACTCAGCTCTCAAACCACTGAATCAACAGTCTCCAGCATGGTTGCTGAGTCAACACATCTTTTCATTCATTCACAGGAGTGAACCATTTACAAGTAGCTCCTTCCTGACTCAGTCACACCTCTTGGCCAAATGTTAAGGTTTGGAATGAGACCTGGGTCCCATCCCTGGCTTCTGTTCCTTAAATGTGGCAGTAGTGTGTGATGGGGATGTATTTTCTCTGACTCCAGCCTGTTTGGACTCAAGCCCAGGTCTGCCCAATGCTAACTAATTTTCCCTGAACAAATTAGTTATCCCTCATGCCTCAGGTTGCCCATCTTTGTAACAGGGTAACAGGACCTACGTACTTCAAAAGGCGTATCAGGGTTAAATGAGCTAACAATGGTAAACGCTGCCACTCATCTGGCTCAGTTACTCAGTTCTCTCAGCTTCTGTTTCTTTGGTAACAACAGTTCTTAACTTCACAGAAATGACGAGAGGCTAAGTAAAATATGTTTAATAATAAAATATTTAATAAAATAAAACATTTAAAGTGTTTGGCCACAGTAATATCTGCAATGCAGGAAGCCACCCATATTTATTAGCTTTATGTATTAGAAAACATTTATTTATCAGTAGTCAAAACCTGTTTTAATTGAGTGATGAAGGGATCAGAGGAATGGGCCACAGAAAGTGATACATGAAAAATGTGCCATGTTGGCTCGGCGCCTGTGGCTCAACGGGCTAAGGCGCCAGCCACATACACCTGAGCTGGTGGGTTCGAATCCGGCCTGGGCCCGCCAAACAACAATGATGGCTACAACCAAAAAATGGCCGGGCGTTGTGGCGGGTGCCTGTGGTCCCAGCTACTTGGGAGGTGGAGGCAGGAGACTCACTTGAGCCCAGAAATTGGAGGTTGCTGTGAGCTGTGATGCCAAGGCACTCTATCCAGGTGACAGCTTGAGGCTCTGTCTCAAAAAAAAAAAAAAAAGAAAGAAAGAAAGAAAACATTTCAGATTGTATATGAAACCAGCACGTTGTACCCCTTGATTGCACTAATGTATGCAGCTATGATTTAATTAAAAAAAAAAAAAGAATCTGGCCCTTTTCACACCCCTCCACTGATCACAGCTGTCGGAGCCACACAGCCTCTCACCTGCACTACCCAGGCTTCTGAGCAGCTCCCCAAATCTACCTGTGCCCTATATCCTTTTCCAGAGAGCAGGCAAGAGCTCCTTTCAAAACACAAATAGGTTTCATGTCTCTCCTTTGCCCTAGTACTCCCACATGACTCTGAGAAGCCAAAGCCTCAGGAAGGGGTCATGAGCGCTGTGGGATCTGCCCTCCTCCACCTTCCTGAGGCCTTGGCCTGGCTTTTGCTTCCAACTGGGACACGCTCTGCCCAGAGGTCAGCCAGCTCTTGCACAGCTCTCTTTGACATTGCCTGTGCTTCCCAGAAGCAGAACACGAGGTGAAGATTTGTTGTGAGTGATTCATTAAGAAAAACAAGAAGGGCGGTGAATAACTGGGCCCAGCAAGGAAGAAGACAAGGAGACTCCCAGGGCAGGTGACTCTGGCCCGGCCACGCAGAGGAGCTCTGGAAACAGGACAACAGCTCAGGGCATCCTAAGCGAGGGCACGGGAGTTGGGCATCCCCAACCCCAAGCCAGGCATTTGTTAAGTCATGTGTTCCCAGTGTAGCCACTGTGTGCGGACATGGAGACGGGATCCGAGGGACAGTGGGACCTTTTTGAGGTCTCCCAGTGCCTTGCAGCGGGGCCAGGTCCTGTTGAGCTTTCCCCAGTACATGTGCTTCTCCCAGCGTGCTGTACCATCCACTGATTTCCTTGTCATCTCCCCCCAGCTAGGCCATAAGCTCCTTGAGGGCAGCGTCTTCTATCCATTTATTTTGATGTGGGACCCCTGTGCTTAGAGGAGGACCTGGAACATACCAATTGCTCATCAATAATCATCAAAGAAGGGCAGCACCTGTGGCTCAGTGGGTGGGGACACCAGCCCCATATACCAAGGGTGACAGGTTCGAACCCAGCCCCAGCCACCTAAAACAGCAGTGGCAACTGCAACAAAAATAGCCAGGCGTTGTGGTGGGTGCCTGTAGTCCCAGGTACTCGAGAGGCTGAGGCAAGGGAATCTCTCTAGCCCAAGAGCTGGAGGTTGCTGTGAGCTGTGACACCATGGCACTCTACCGAGGGCGACAAAGTAAGACTCTGTCTCAAAAAATCATCATCATCATCTAAGAAATAATCATGCTTGGGTATGTGTGAAGGCTCTGGGGCCAGGCACAGTGGCTCGCACCTGTACCCCCAACACTTAGGGAGGCTGAGGCAGGAGGATCCCTGGAGCTCGGGAGTTGGAGGTTGAAGTGAACTATAACGACAGCACTGCCCTCATCCTGGGGCAACAAAGTGAAATCTTGTCTCATAATAAAGAGAGAGAGAGAGAATTTGTTACTCACAGTTTCCAAGAGGGGTGGGCGTCCCCCTGACATGAGGGGCCAAACAGGGAAGCATCAATGTGAGAGGGCAGACAGGAGGCCGAGGGAGCGCGGGCAATGTGGGCAGGAGCCCTCATCGTGATCTCCAGGAAGGAACAGGACAGGCAGGGTGAGCAGGTTTCGGGCTGGCTAGCTTGAATAATTTGAACAGTCCTGGGGTGGAGGGACTGCCCCTGGTTGCGCAGTAGCTGGTTCTGGGGAGATTTGGGCAGGGAAGAGTGTCCACAGTGTCACAGCCCCAAAGTGGTCAGTTGGCATGTGGCTGACCTGCTCCCGGGCGAATCCTGCATCACCTCAGGGAAGTGGCCGGCTCTAGTGGCCCCTCCCATGTCATAGGTACCCCAAGATGTCAGAGTGTCAGAAGGAACAAATGTGCTTGACACCATCATGCCCTCACTCCCCAAGGACGACCCCTTGCCCCATGCCCTGCTCTGAACGTCCAACCTTCCTGAGTGATGCACATTTGGATGTGCTCAGACATCCCCCCAGGAGGGACTAGGAAGACCCCATACTCCAGCTTCACCCCAAATCAAGCTCCTGGATGTAACAACAAAGAACTCAGACTTCCTAGCACTTCCTGGCTGTGTGGACTTGGCAACACGGATGACCCGAAGGGGCTCGCTGACCTCCCCAGGTTGTTGGGACAATGACTGACCTCCTCCCCAGGCACTTGGAGCTCTAGCTTCGGAGTAGAGAAGGCTTCATCCACGCTCCAGCTTTGCCACTGCAGTGTTTTGTGAGCTGGGACAAGTCATCTAACTGCCCTCGTTTTTAAAATGGGTAATCCCAGCCGTGCCTACCGGACACAGCATCGCCAAGTCCCGGTGAGATGGCGTGTGGGAAGGCATTTGCAGAGCATGCAATGCTTCACTCGTGTAAGGAATGTTGAGCACTATAAAGTCCCTTCCTTCCAGGAGTCTCTCCTTCTACTCTCAGGTTTTCTGGGAAAGGCATTAGCACTTTCACAGAGCTTGGAATAAGGGCTTTAATAAATCTTATCTGACTTTCAAGGGACTAGAAGACCTGAACTGTCACCTGGGTTACACGCTTTATGGAAAGAGAGCAACAGAGGGCAATAAGCATAGGAACAGATGTGCAGCACCCCTGGGATTAGGGAATTGTGAATGGAAACCACCGAGAGATACCACAACACGCCCCTTAGAAACTGACGTCCAGAAATCTGACAATACTGGATGTTTGCGCAGAGGCAGGAACACTCCCTCCCTGCTGGCAAGAAATGGAGAACGCAAAACGGCTCGGCTACTTTACAAGACAGTTCAGCAGCGTCTTACAAATCTGAACGCAGTCTGATTGCAGCCCGATTCAGCAGTTGTGCTCCAATATTTATTTGCCCAACTGAGTTGAAAACGTACACCCATATAAAAAGCAACACACAAAAAATTTTTAGCAGGTTTATTGGTAATCACCCCCCAGATTGGAAACAGCCGAGATGTCCTTCAGTAGGTGATCGGATAAACTGTGGTACACCCAAAAAATGGAAAATTATTCAGCACTAAAACAAAATGAGCGATCAAGTCATGGAAGGGCCTGGGGGAAAGGAAATTCAATTACTGATGGAAGGAAGCAGATCTAAAAAGGAGACACACTGTGTGAATCTTACTATGTCACATTCTGGAAAAGACAAAACTATGGAGACGATGGAAATATCAGTTGTTGCCAGGGATTGGGGGAAAGGGGGAAGGAGAAAGGGATGAATAGGGCAAGCAGGTGTGATGATACGATGGTGAGCTATGGTGGTGGATACATAACATTCTGCTTTTGTGACAACCCACAGAACTGTGGACCATGAGGTGAGACTTAATATACACTATGGACTTTATTTAATAACTATGTATCAACATTGGGGGGCGCCCGTAGCTCAGCGGGTAGGGCATCGGCCACATACACTGAGGCTGGTGGGTGCGAACCCAGCCCAAGCCAGCTAAAACAATAATGACAACTGCAACAACAACAAAAAATAGCCAGGTATTGTGGCAGGTGCCTGTAGTCCCAGCTACTGGAAGGCTGAGGCAAGAGAGTTGCTTAAACCCAAGAGTTTGAGGTTCCTATGAGTTGTGACGCCACGAAACTCTACCCAGGGCGACAGCTTGAGACTCCATCTCAAAGCAAAAAAAAAAAAAAAGGAATAAAAATAACGTATCAACATTGGTTCATTAATTATAATATACGTACCACACCAATGCAAGATGTTAAAAATAAGGGGGAAAAAAACAAAAAAACAAAAAAACAAACAAACAAATGAGGAAAACCACTGGAATGGGGTATATAGGAACTAATTGCTCAGTTTTTCTATTTGTCTATAAATCTAAACCTTCCAAAGAATAAAATCTATTAGTTAAAAAGGAAAAAGAGTAAATTGACAATGTTTATTTCTTTGGGGGTGCTTTTTTTGTGTGTGTTTGTTTATATTTCTGGCTGTAATCCCAAAATTTCAAGAGTGAGGTTTTCTTTCCATGTTTTCTACGTTTCTTAAATCACATGATCCATACATTAAAAATTTCCTTATCGAAAAAATTCAGAATGCTAAGAAAGTATGCAGAGTGAAAATTCAAGCCCATTTCATCCCATACGTACAACATGGGGTGAACTGTCGCAAATGTTCTCTATGTATTTCCATAGACGTATCTATACCAGCATGAGATTGTATCAGCTGGAATGGGCTCCTCCTGGGAGAATTTACTAAAAGCGATTTAAGCAAATGGTGTTTTTATTTCACCCACAATCCAAGAATTCTGAACTTAAGTAGGTCTGAGAGTTAGCTCAGTAGCTCAGGGATGTTTGGTGGCTCCCAGAGCCCCGAGGATTTTCAGACACTTTCCTTCCTTTTTGTGACTTTGTGGCTACAAGATGAGCGTACCCCTCCCCCAGTGCACCTGCTAAATACCTCTGTGTTCAAGGCAAGAAGAGGAAACGGCTGCCACATTCCACATCTGGAGCTTTTATCAGGAAAGCAAAGATTTCCCAGAAAGCTACCAACAGATTTCTATACATGTCTCATTTGCCAGATGTGTCCCACCGCCACCGCTGGGCCTGGCGGAAGCGAGAAAGGCAAGTAATTAACTCCTTCCACCACTAGAGGGAACAGCATCAAAGAAGGCGGTTGACAATTGCTTTGGAGATGGCCAACAGCTGCATCTCACGATACAGCTGTTATTCACTTGTATATGTTTTCAACTAACAATGTCTTAAAGAGTCTATCAGTACACTTACATCATTCCTTCTAACTCTGCATGGTATTCCATAGTATAAATAGATGGTAATTTGTTACGAGTTGATAAACATTTAGATTGCTCCTAACTCACTATGATTTCAAACAATACTGTCACAGACGTCTCATGCATGTTTCTGGAAGCAGATGTAAAAGTGTTGTGGACGCGCTATCAGCACAGTGATTTGTCAAACGGTAAGGGTGTTTGGAAACTGTTAGATTCTGCTGAACCCCTCCCCACCCCAAGAAATGGACCAATTTACATTGCCACTAATGTTATATTCCTAAGTGCCTCTTTCTCATGCCCCTATCAACAGTGGAAAATTTAAATTTTGTTTAAATGAGGAGCAAAAATATCACATTGTTTTATTTTTAACTACTGGATTACTGGGTGTTTGGGTTGATACTCTAGGTTGTTTATGGCATAACAGATAATTATGGGAATGACAAATAATAGTCTTTTCTCTTTTCATGTTTGTATCTTTTATATGGACTAGCGCCTTTTTTATTTTGGGGGTGGAGGGTTTAAAAGTCTTTTTCAGCTGAATGCTTAGTTCACTTATGTTGTATTTATCATTGTCTAATTGGTCCATTTGAGGCTAATGTTTTGTCATCATGCACAGCTTTTGCTAGGTGATGATTTTTTGTGACTATTTCTAAATAACTTTTTAGCATTTTTTTAATTGGATGAGGGGAGTTTATTATGTATACATTTGTTACTTTTAGGCTTATTACTTTAAGCAATTCAGTTATATACTTAATAATAACAAATTCAGGGTGGTGCCTGTGGCTCAGTGAGTAGGGTGCCAGCCCCATATACCAAGGGTGGTGGGTTCAAACCCTGCCCCAGCCAAACTGCAACAAAAAAATACCTGGGTGTTGTGGCGGGAGCCTGTAGTCTCAGCTACTCAGGAGGCTGAGGCAAGAGAATCGCTTGAGACCAAGAGCTGGAGGTTGCTGTGAGCTGTAACACCACAGCACTCTACTGAGGGTGACAAAGTGAGACTCTGTCTCTAAAAAAAAAAAAAATTCAAGCAAATGCCTCATTCATGTGGCTAAATGTAAAAATTCCACACTCACCTCCAACTCTCTTCCCCAAAAGTATTTGCTACTCACAGTTTTGGAGTCTTTCTTTCTTTCTTTTTTTTTTGAGACAGAGTCTCACTACGTTGTGCTGGGTAGAGTGCCGTGGTATCACAGCTCAGGCAACTTCAAACTCTTTTGGGCTTAAGCAATTCTCTTGCCTCAGCCTCCCAAGTAGCTGGGACTACAGGCACCCACCACAACGCCCAGCTATTTTTTTTATTGCAGTTGTCGTTGTTTAGCTGTCCCAGGCTAGGTTCAAACCCACCAACCTTGGTGCATGTGGTTGGTGCCATAACCACTGTGCTATGGGCACCACCTCACATTCTTTCTTAAATGATTATATGCATAAGTTCATTTTTACTTTTTTTTCTTTTGCAATCTTTTTGTTGTTTGGGCCATCTTACATTTTGGGGTTGCCTAAGCTCAGGAGTTGAAGGTTACAGAGAGCTATGATGATGCCACTGTACTGCACTCCAGCCTGAGTGACAAACTCTCTCTATTCTCAGTTAATTTGTGTTTACTTTATTTGTCAATAGCTGAGAGTAGTGAATTTTTCAATCTTCCACTATGATTATGGATTCACACATTTCTCTTTGAACTTCCATCAGTTTATACTTTATTGTTTTGAGGCTGTGTTATTGAGTGCATAAAGATTTATAACTACAGACTTATCCCACATATCAACATTTTGATTGATGATGGGCTGCAAATATGACAATGGTTACCATAAGATTAAAATGGATAATATCATGGAACTGAAAATTTTCTATTGATAATTTTCTATTGCCTAGTGACATAGCCATTATAATGATGTAGTTACCACTATCTTTTCTATGTTAAGATATGTCTAGATACACAGATACTTTCCACTGTGTTACAACTGCCTGAAATTATATTGGGACAGTATTTGGGACAGTGACACATAGCTCAGGTGCATAGTGGGCTATGCCATCTAAGTTTGTGTAGGTACACTCCATGATATTTGCACAATGGCAAAATTGCCCAATGACACATGTGTCCACTTTCTTACGCAATGCATAATTATGAAATAAATCCTTGGTAAATTACAACTTTTATAACCAAGAAACAAAACTCTTCTCTTACGATAATTTCCACTTTGAACTCAAGAAGGAAGATCACTTGAGCCCAGAAGCTAAACGTTGCTGTGAGCTATGATGACACTACTGCATGCTAGCCCGGGCAATGGAGTGAGACCCTATCTTGAAAGAAAAAGTATGTGAAGAAAGGAAAAGGAGGGGGTCATATTCAAGGAAAAGGGGGTGATTTGGGTGATGGAAAATTTTCGGACATCAGAGTGCAGTTTATTTGGAGGCTTGGGGCCCTTCTAGACCAACTCAAATTAAGCCATGAGGTAATTTCAAGCACACATACAGACCTGCTTGTTGTGACTGGTTTGACCCTTGGCCAGTCAGAAAGCATGAAGGATCAGATGACAAGTTCACTTTGTGGCTAAAGCATTGGGGTCACTGGCAAGGAGCCAAGTCCCACCCTGAGTGTCACCAGGCTTTAGCAAGATGTGAAAGAGAGACCAAAAATTCTTGTAAACCGTACCCAGGATTTGTTTTAGTCAGGTATGGTAAGACACACAGACGTGAAAAGGACTAACATAAGTTTTATATATGTCTCTGGAAACAGAAGGGGTGGCATGCCGGCCCCACAGTGCCACGTGGTGCCACACCACACAGGGCAGCAGCAGGGCAGGGCAGCAGCAGAGGGATCAAGGTTAAAAATACAGGCAATCTGGGAGGCCAAAGCGGGTGGATAGCCTGAGCTCACAGGTTCAAGACCAGCCTGAGCCAGAGCGAGACCTTGTCTCTAAAAGAAAAAGAAAAAAAATAGCTGAGCGTTTTGGCAGGTGCCTGTAGTCCCAGCTACTTGGGAGGCTAAGGCAAGATAATTGCTTGAGCCAAAGAATTTGAGGTTGGTATGAGCTATGACACCATGGCACTCTACTGAAAGTGGTAAAGTGAGACTCTGTCTCCAAAAAAAAAAGCAAAAATACAGGCAAGAGCCTTTATTGCGATTTTCATGGGAAAGGGCAGGCAAGCAGGGTAAGCAGGCTGAGGGTTGGGTGGCTTGAGTAACTTCACTGGGCTTTGGGGTAGAGACTGTCCCCAGGTGCCTGGTACCTGGCCGTGCATGGGTTGGGGCGCTCCTCCCTCAGAGAGGCAGAGGAGGCATTGGATTGGCCGGTTTGCCTACGAAAGGCACACTTGACTTGCAGGCAGGTATTAATAGGTAAAATCTCTAGAAGTTAGCTGGCCCTGGGAGAGGCAGTCTCTCCAGGATCAGCAAGCTGCTGTATGTCAAATCATCAGAAAATATAGGAAATACGGCTCGGCACCTGTGGCTCAACGGGCTAAGGCACCAGCCACATACACCTGAGCTGGCAGGTTCGAATCCAGCCCGGGCCCGCCAAACAACAATGATGGCTGCAACCAAAAAATGGCCGGGCGTTGTGGCAGGTGCCTGTAGTCCCAGCTACTTAGGAGGCTGAGGCAAGAGAATCGCTTAAGCCCAAGAGTTTGAAGTTGCTGTGAGCTGTGACACCATGGCACTCTACCGAGGGTAACATAGTGAGACTCTGTCTCAAAAAAAAAAAAGGTGGAAGCAATGTCCTTTTAAATGAAGCAGACCTATACTTAAAATAGGGATAATTTCTTAATTAAAAAAATTCAGACATTAGGCTCAGCGCCTGTGGCTCAACGGCTAAGGCGCCAGCCATGTACACCTGAGCTGGCGGGTTCGAATCCAACCCGGCCCGCCAAACAATGATGGCTGCAACCAAAATGGCCAAATGGCCGGGCGTTGTAGCGGGCGCCTGCAGTCCCAGCTACTTGGCAGGCAGAGGCAGGAGACTTGCTTGAGCCCAGGAATTGGAGGTTGCTGTGAGCTGTGATGCCACGGTACTCTATCCAGGGTGACAACTTGAGACTCTGTCTCAAAAAAAAAAAGAAAGAAAATATAGGAAATACAACAGCATGATTAACACAAAAGTGTCAGCTCCCAGTGGGAACTGAGGATTAGGGAACAGGGACGGGATCAAGGTGCTGGCAAATTGGAAGACAAGACATGTTTACCTGGGGCCCTGCTAGTTCTCAGAAGGCCGCCAACACTCTAGCCTTCTGATGCTTTGTGGCTAAGTCTGCAAGGCAACGCCTAATAGTCCTCAGAAACAGAAAATCGTGTTTGCAGCAGGAAGGTCTTGCCTCTCATTTCCCCCACAGCTCATGAAACACAAAAATAAAGGCAAATGTCTGTGCAAAGGATGTTTTTAATTAGTGAATTTCTATGAGAAGCTTTACAAAGATATACAATTTAAATCACTTTTAACGGTTACATTTAGCAATTCATCTCCATCGCAATGAATAAAATAACAGCCATCTGAGCGATTCCAGAAAAATGCAGAATGAAGTCAGTCTGTTCCTGTGTGCTGGGAGGTCTGGTTTCCATTAGGCGGGAGAGGAATCCAGCTCCCTGCCGATGAGCTTCCGATGAGAAGGCAGTCGAGGAGGGAGGCTGCCAGGCCCGAAGGAGGGCACACAGGCAGGGTGGCAGTCTGCAAACCCACCCACGAGGAGCAGCCATATTCCCTGCAATCTCCAGGTCATCAAACAGAGAGTCTGTGGTGACAGGAAGCTGAGGCAGCCCCGAGCCAGAGCGTCTGGGCTAATGAAAAAGGCCCTTGGCCGGCAGCACAAGAGGCAACAAGTGCAGTCCCCTGAGATGGCAGAGCAGCTCCTTTGTCATCTTCCTCGGAGGCCTCGGCAACTGCACTCGCTCCAGCACAAAAGAACTGCGGACGCCACTGCTGTGACCCAGGATTTACAATCCATAGACAGCAGGAGGAAGAAGGGCTCTGTCCATGAGACACCAAAACCTGCGGAGGTTATTTCTTAGCCATTTTTATAACCATCCAACTTCTGTGCGCCCCTCCCAGGAGCCACTGGGCATCAAGAAGTGAGGCAGGCAAAGAACAAAGCCCGGGCTGCCCTTGGATTAGCATCCAAGACCCGGCCGGGAGGGAAGGGAAGCAAGAAGCCCCCCAGCCAGCAGCTCCCACCTGCCGGTTGGACTGGACCGTGGTATGGTTGGAAACAAGACACATCCTCCCCACGCTCAGGAATTAAGTCTGCTGGGGAGCAAGGAAGGACACAAACTCTTCAGAACCAGAGCGGAATGTTCAGGGCTAGAAGTCCGAAGTGAGTACAGAACTAGCCTTAGGAGGCTGTGTTTTATTTTATTTATTTATTTATTTTTTTTTTTGAGACAGAGCCTCAAGCTGTCACCCTGGACAGAGTGTCATGGCATCACAGCTCACAGCAACCTCCAATTCCTGGGCTCAAGCGAGTCTCCTGCCTCCGCCTCCCAAGTAGCTGGGACTACAGGCACCTGCCACAGCGCCCGGCCATTTTTGGGTTGCAGCCGTCATTGTTGTTTGGCGGGCCCAGGCTGGATTCGAACTCGCCAGCTCAGGTGTATGTGGCTGGCGCCTTAGCCCGTTGAGCCACAGGTGCCGAGCCAGCCCAGGATTTTCTTAAGGGCAAAATCAAACTACCTCTATCCCTACCACAATGCCTGCTTGCCAGAAATTAAGTTCTAATAAACATTTGTTGAGTGACTAAATGACTGAATAGATGAGTGAGGATGGCTGATCTCTCAATCCCCACCCAAGAATGCGTTTCTTGAGTGCAAGGTGTGAGTCTAATTAACCCTCATATCTACTGTGCCTGTCATGTTTGCCACATGGTGGATAGTAATGACTGTTAAATGATACAAATGAATGAATGAATAAATGATTGGATGGATAGGTGAACAGATCTTGTCTTTCTAGATAAGATCTACAGGAGGAGAACTGAGAGACTTGAAGTCAAAGCATCAAGTTTACCTTGTGCCTTAGGACTGGGGGTTAAAGGGAATTCAGTTCAAATTCCCTGTCCTCACCGTCTGAGGACAATGGCATCATCCAGATGTTCCAGCCCCAGCCCTAGGCTTCTTGACTCCTTTCCCTCCATCCATCCATCTCCCACAACTCCCATTTCCAGGATGTTACCATGTCTTACAACTCCCCTCAGCCACCACCAGCTTGGCCTGAATTATTGCAAAGGGGTCCTCACTGGTTTTCCTGCTTCTGACCCTGCCCACCTGCAATCTCTTCCACACAGCAGCCTATGACACAAGTCAGACCAGGCCACTCTTCTGTTCAAGAGCCCTCCAGAGCAACAGCCACTCTTCACACAATGTCTTCCAAGACCCACAGGTCCTCAGTCCCCTCTTGGACTTCACTTCACCATACCTCAGGTTTCCAGGAGGTTTCACAAGACAGTGAAAATGAAGGATCTCTCTCGCCTACTCCACTGCAGTCGCACAGGGCCCTAGGGTCTGGGCCCCACTCTCCTGCTGCTTTGAGCTGAGACAAAGACATTTGTCACCTAATGTGCATGATGCAATGGTACGTTTCAAAACTATTAAGAAATAAGTATAGGCTCGGTGCCATGGCCCAAGCAGCTAAGGCGCCAGCCACATACACCTGAGCCGGCAGGTTTGAATCCAGCCCCAGCCCGCCAAACATCAATAACTGCAGCAACCAAAAAATAGCCAGGTGTTGTGGCGGGTGCCTGTAGTTCCAGCTACTTGGGAGGTGGAGGCAGGAGAATTGCTTGAGCCCAGGAATTGGAGGTTGCTGTAACTGTGATGCCACGACATTCTACCCAGGGTGACAGCTTGAGGTTCTGTCTCAAAAAAAAAAAAAAAATGAGTATAATTGTGATGGATGTGTTACTTAGTTCAATGTAAGCATTTCACATTGTATATCAAAGCAGTACACTGAACCCCATAAATGCATCAATGTACAAAGTTATGAT
>CAUYRH010006538.1:0-10800 GCA_963574655.1 Perodicticus potto
GTGGCGGGCGCCTGTAGTCCCAGCTACTTGGGAGGCAGAGGCAGGAGACTCGCTTGAGCCCAGGAATTGGAGGTTGCTGTGAGCTGTGATGCCACGGCACTCTATCCAGGGTGACAGCTTGAAGCTCTGTCTCAAAAAAAAGAAACCTTAAATTCTTCCATTTTACAGCCAGCCAGATTTACCCTGGTTTGTTCATGGTGTCCTTGGGGACACACAAATGATGGGGATGCTCTTTGCAGCCTTCAGTATGTTGCCATCTGCAGTTTTGGACTCCAGTACCCGAAGACAGGAGAGAGAGTAAGGCAGAGCTCAGGGATCCAGGAATGGTGATGATATGACCTTAAAAAGAGAGAAAGGGGTGGCACCTGTGCTCAGTGCGCAGGGCGCTGGCCCCATATACCGAGGGTGGCGGGTTCAAACCCAGACCCGGCCAAACTGCAACAAAAAAATAGCCAGGCATTGTGGCAGGTGCCTGTGGTCCCAGCTACTCGGGAGGCTGAGGCAAGAGAATCGCTTAAGCCCAGGAGCTGGAGGGCTGGAGGTTGCTGTGAGCTGTGTGACACCACAGCACTCTACTGAGGGCGATAAAGTGAGACTGTCTCTACAAAACAAAACAAAAAGGCTCGGCGCCTGTGGCTCAACAGGCTAAGGTGCCAGCCACGTACACCTGAGCTGGTGGGTTCGAATCCAGCTCGGGCCCGCCAAACAACAATGATGGCTGAAACCAAAAAATGGCCGGGCGTTGTGGCGGGCGCCTGTAGTCCCAGATACTTGGGAGGCGGAGGCAGGAGACTCGCTTGAGCCCAGGACTTGGAGGTTGCTGTGAGCTGTGATGCTATGGCACTCTACCCAGGGTGACAGCTTGAGGCTCTGTCTCAAAAAAAAAAAAAAAAAAAAAGAGAGAGAGAGGGGAGTAGCACCTGTGGCTCATCGAGTAGGGTGCCATTGCCATATACTGAGGGTGGCAGGTTCAAGCCCGGCCTTGGCCGAACTGCAATATAGAAAAATAGCCAGGCGTTGTGGCGGGTGCCTGTAGTCCCAGCTCTTGGGAGGCTAAAGCAAGAATCGTCTAAGCCCAGGAGTTGGAGGTTGCTGTGAAATGTGTGATGCCACAGCACTCTACTGAGGGCGATAAAGTGAGATACTGTCTCTACAAAAAAAAAAAAAAAAGAGAGAGAGAGAGAGAAAGGAGTTATCGAGAGAAACATGAAGCCAGCTTGCATTGGAATGACCAGGCTGCAAAGAAGCTGGTAACCACATAGAGATATCAGTTTTATTCCAGTAAACTTTATTTTGGTGGAAATAATGAAATTAGTGGGTTAGGCTCTGTTGAACAAATAACATTGCAAAACTATTTAAAAGAGATTCTGCTTGGAGGTTTTATGCCATATATACTCCTTGTGTCCTTAGTACCTGGAGAAGAACCTTCCGACTTAACAATGGAGAAACTCAGAATTAGGATTGACATTTTCAAGGTGACTTCATGACCGAAAATGATTGAAGTTAATTGATCTACAAAAGATGAAAACCATGTCCTTGGATTATTAGTCTCCATTTAACCATCTTAACCATGACCAGAACTAAGCAATCATGTAGATCAACCATGATGGTAGGGATTTGAAGCACTAGATGGCATATTGTTCGAACTGATGTTCTAATAGTCCAGAGAGTTACTTTATATCGGGTGCTCAGTCAATTTAACAGCTGAAACCTAATCCATCCTCAGAAACCTCCAGAAATTAGTTGAGTGTGACTTGTCCACAATCCCTGAAAGTTGCGGCTATGTTCACAAAGGGAGGTGGATAATCCCCACCATATCAAGGTCTTCCTTCAGTGTCATGGCCAGTGGGTGGAGTAAATCATTGTTTTCTTTCTGACATGAGAGCAAGCCTATGTTCAAACACCAGTGTGAGTGTTACATCCACTGATTCATTTCCAAAATAGGTTGGAATGAATTTATAGTTATTTGCATGCGCTTGATGAATCTGATGAATTGGCAGCTGTCTGTGAAGTGATTGGCAATGCTGAGGGGAACAGGGCTGGACAGTGTGGCGACCACGCTGGAATAAAAATGAGCTTCTGTGCAGAATCATAGAATGTTGGAGCAGGAAGGGAACTTGGCAATCAGAGCTCAAGCTCTTGAGTTTCCAGATAAGGACCTCCAAATCTTGAGCAAGTCCCAAACCTTAGTGGGCTTGTCAAAATGCAGAGTCTTAGGTCTACAACACCAGAACTTTGAATTCAGTTGATCGGGGCGGAGCCTGGGATCTGAGGGGATTCCCTGGACTCAGAGATATGAAGAGACAGGAAACCTGGTTTTAATTCCCAGCCCAGTGCTCTCTCTTGGCAGCCCTCGATGGAGTTCCCTAATATCTGAAACTTACTATAATCATCACATACTCTGACAAAAAATTATTGCGTTGGGTGTAATGCCTGGACCAAGCAGTCCTAGCCATTTCAGGGAAGCTTTTTTTTTTGAGACAGAGCCTCAAGCTGTCCCCCTGGATAGAGTGCCATGGCATCACAGCTCACAGCAACCTCCAATTCCTGGGCTCAAGCGAGTCTCCTGCCTCCGCCTCCCAAGTATCTGGGCCTACAGGCACCCACCACAACGCCTGGCCATTTTTTGGTTGCAGCCGTCATTGTTGTTTGGCGGACCCGAGCTGGATTCGAACCTGCCAACTCAGGTGTACGTGGCTGGTGCCCTAGCCCGTTGAGCCACAGGCGCCGAGCCTCAGGGAAGCTTTTTGATGAGAGAGAAAGAGCATCCTGGAGCAGAACAAAACTGACTTGCACTGTTCCACCTCCCTCGGCCTGGGCATAGTATAAGGCAATATTTGCTTAGCTATTCATCTTCAAGACAAAATTAGGAGAAAGGTATGCCTGACTGCTTCCATATAAAAGACAGGATGGGCAATGAGTAGGAAGGTATCACAGCTAGGTTAAGTTCAGAGTGGACCCCATTCATAAAAGCATCCGGCACAAATCCGGCACAGAACTTGGATTTGAAGTCCTAATTTGGAGAGCTCATTTAGTCCTCTTCCACTCTCCATTCTTTGAGATAAAAAATAAAACTTGCTACTTACATTAAAACCCCCAGATTGGTTATTTTTGCCTTTGAAATCTGCCCTGCTTCCTGTCTTTAATCATTAGTATCTTACTTAAGCTCGGTTATCCCCGGGAGTTTTAGGAGCTAGCAAGACATCCTGTGGTTGAGATTGCTCTGTGAGATCAAGATCTTACAGTTGCAGAAGCTTATCACAGAAGAAGCTATTTCTTGGGCAGAGAGCCACATCACCCTGAGAGAGTGGAAAAAAACAGCGTTTCCATCTTAAAACTGTCTCTCATACATTGCCAGACACCAGGGACACTGGGCCAGTGTGTTTTGGAAGAACCTCTGAGAGAGAGAAGGAAAGAGAGTGTGTGTATGTGTGTGTGTGCGTGTACTTATGCACACCCATGCACGTACAATCGAATGTTTTTCATTAATTTTGAGGGGGAGGTAGAGAAACACTAGAGGCATGGAATATGTAAAAAATTCAAAACAACACCACCTCTGGCTGAGGCATTACAGAGCAGGAATTATCTTTCAGAAACCCTTGCCCTCTGCTTAGCTGGTGATAACAAGCTTCATATCTCTAGAAGAAATGTTGAGGGCGTCAGCCCCATATACCGAGGGTGGCAGGTTCAAGCCCAGCCCTGACCAAAACTCCAAAAAAAAAAAAGAAATGTTGAGCTCTGACAGGGGCCATATAAGCCATGATTGCTAGGTATTACCAGGATTAGTGCTTTGTTATGTAAAAATCTCTGCATTGTGTTTATACTAAAACAGGTAAGCAAAGGATGCCTTAATTCCTGGTTTAACATAAGAAGTGTGGGTAGTTTGCACATATTGGCCCCAAATAAGAAGATTTTGCCCCAGCACTGAGGAACAAACATGAGGTGGTGTGGAAGGCTAAGCTCCACGCACAGTTAACTTTCTAGGCTGTGGGAGAGTTCTGGTGTTCTTCATGTAGATTTAGCCACCTTTTAGTCTTCACTCTGCTCTTTTGCATCTCCACCAGAGGTAGCAGCAGAAGATAGAAACGGATCGGTTAATTTAGGCTTACAAAGTAGTTTTGATAAATTACTAGATGCAGGGTGGCGCCTGTAGCTCAAGGAGTAGTGCGCCAACCCCATATACCCGAGGTGGCGAGTTCAAACCCGTCCCGGCCAAAAACTGCAACAACAACAAAAAAAAAGATAAATTACTAGGTGGGAGAAACTGTAGTTACAATGAGATTTTTAAAAATTACCTGTAAATTTAATTTGTCACACATGTGTATTATCTGCCACTTCCCATGAGACCTGAAAACTTAATGAAAGCTGCTCATGGCCAAACCAGGGGGAAACTGCAGTATCAAGAGAGACAGAGACATAGCTGGGGGTTGTGGCAGGTGCCTGTGGTCCCAGCTACTTGGGAAGCAGAGGCAAGAGAATCATTTGGGCCCAAGAGTTTGAGGTTGCTGTGAGCTGTGGCACCAGGCACTCTACCAAGGGCGACATAATGGGACTCTGTCTCAAACAAACAAACAGACAAAAAGGCTCAGCACCTGTGGCTCAACGGGCTAAGGCACCAGCCACGTACAACTGAGCTGGAGGGTTCAAATCCAGCTTGGGCCTGTCAAACAACAATGACGGCTGCAACCAAAAAATGGCCGGGTGTTGTGGCGGGCGCCTGTAGTGCAGCTACTTGGGAGGCAGAGGCAGGAGACTCGCTTGAGCCCAGGAATTGGAGGTTGCTGTGAGCTCTGATGCTACAGCTCTCTATCCAGGGTGACAGCTTGAGGCTCTGTCTCAAAAAAAAAAAAAAAAAAAAGAGAGAGAGAGATCCCTATCTCCCTGGGGCAAAAGAAGGTTTGCTGGAGTGTGGAAGCCAAGGACCCTACCGGCAGTAACAGCAAGAAAAGATGTAAAACACTATAGGAAGAGGGAAGCCTTTTGAGACCATCCTATTTTAAAGCCAAAAAGAACATATACTGTTTCAAGTGACCCTGGCCCCATAGTACGTTTTCTAGGATTTGGGATTTGTGCTATGCCTGTTGGTTCAACCAGCTCCTTGGTTGGTTCCTGATTTTAAAGTTATATATGTCATATATTTACTTAATTTCCAGAGACCTTTTTAGTAGAAGTTTCATAAAGGAATTTTTAAAACGTCTTTTGTCCCTTGTTATGTTTCCCAGCACCTAAAACAGTGCCTCGCATGGAATTGGAAAAGACACTCAGTACAAATTTGCTGAGTGAATGAATGAATGATGATTCTTACTGAACAGATGAGGAAACTGAGGCATAGAGAAATCAACTGCCCAGTTCGCCATGTATTCTGTTCTCTCAAAATTGCAAGTAAAAGAAACCAATTTGAGCCAGATTGAAAGGAAGGGGCACTACAAGGATTTATAAGAATCTCATGGACACCAAGGTCTTCAGGAGCTGATGTGGACACTGCGGCTGTCTCCCTTCCTCCTCCTCCTTCTCCTCTCTCCTCCCTGTCTGTCAACCCCACCACCCCTCCATCCAGACCAGCTTCCTCTCCTCATGTTGGGAAACAGCAGCTGACTGCTTCTGAATTAGGTTAAAGATCCAGCTGCAGGAAGTAACTCTGAATCTCTCCTGGTTCCTGTTCTGAATTCCCAGGGAGAGGTTCCCAGGTTGGGGTTCTCTCCACAACCCTGTGACTTGCAGGGATTCAGGTCAGTGAAACAGAGTGGTTTGAGAATTCATGAGGGTAGGGCGAGATACTCAGGTTCTAATCAGTCTCTCTGTGAAAGGTTAGATTCAGAGAACTGGAGTCTTTACTCTGGAAATTCTTTACTGAGGAGTCCTTTATCTGTGAAAATGCGTAATTATGGAACAAGTCCTGAGGCTTTTCTAAAATAAGTAAAAACTTGAGCCCACTGGTATGAAAGGAAGGTTCCTCTTCCCTAAATAACCTCAAGGATGGGACAAACACCCATTCATCTGCCTGGTGGGGTCCAGGGATCAAAGTTGCTAAGAAGCAGAGGGACAGACTAGATTCGGTGACAGTGCCTGGCTGTCATTCCAGCCTATGGGCATAGTAAATTTTTTCTGCTGAGCTGTATTTGCAGGCCAATCATTCCTATGAATGATTTAAAGGTAGTTTCCTGTTGACAGGATAACTCTATCATATGCATTGCATCCTTCAGACTTTTTCCTACTTTATCAAGTTCTGAGTGTGCCAAAAAGGAATATCCAAGAGGGATAAAGATTGCCGAGATTTTTCTGTTAATCTTCCACAGCTCTTAGGGGTAACACAGCAAGCATTTGGAAACGTCCTAATGCCTCATCGCTAGCTTTCTTTCCTCCTTGATTTGACAGCAAAAGCCATGCAGCCCTTGAATCTTAGACTGTGGGCAGGAAAGGCACATTTGTAAAGTAGGAAATAATACCACTCCCGCGTGTACAGTTCTGAGTTTCCTTTCTTACTTTATTTTCTAACTTGAAAAAAGATTTTCTTTTTAAATGGACCATTAAAAAGAAGACAATGTTCATGTGTTATCCGAGAACATGGCCCCTGGTCAGCACTGACCCCAGTCTAATACTCTCTGGATTAGTCTGCAGTTCTGCATCTGGCCACACAGTGTCACTGTCTTTGCAGTTCTGGCCAAATAGCTCTGAGGTTCACACTTCTTTTCAAAAGCTGGGCACTGGGGGCGGCGCCTGTGGCTCAGTGGGTAGGGCGCCGGCCCTATATACCGAGGGTGGCGGGTTCAAATCCGGCCAAACTGCAACAAAAAAATAGCTGGGCATTGTGGCGGGCACCAGCTACTCGGGAGGCTGAGGCAAGAGAGTTGCCCAAGCCCAGGAGTTGGAGGTTGCTGTGAGCTATGTGATGCCACGGCACTCTACCGAGGGCGATAAAGTGAAACTCTGTCTCTACAAAAAAAAAAACAAAAAACTTGGGTACTGGAGTCCTTATGGATTGACAGCAGACAACAGTGTCTTGTCCAGAAAGCAGCAAAGCTGGGCTCTAGATTTTTCATTTGGGGGGCTTGGGAAGAGTTAGGTGAGTATTATTTTACTTCTGTTTGTTTTGTTTTGTTTTTGAGACAGACTCACTCACTGTAGCCCTGGGTAGAGTGCCGTAGAGCTCACAGCGACCTCAAACTTCTGGGCTCAAGTGATTCACTTGCCTCAGCCTCCCAAGTAGATGGGACTACAGGCACCCACTACAATGCCCAAATATTTTTTCTATTTTTAATAGAGACAGGGTCTCACTTTGCTCAGGCTGTTCTGGAACTCTCGAGCCCAGGCAATCCACCCGCTTTGGTCTCCCAAAGTGTTAGCATTACAGATGTGAACCACCATACCCAGCCTATTTTACTTATTTTTATAAGATTTGGTGAGGACTCGGTGCCTGTGGCTCAACGGGCTAAGGCACCAGCCATGTACACCTGAGCTGGTGGGTTCGAATCCAGCCCGGGCCCGCCAAACAACGACAGCTGCAACCAAAAAATGGCCGGTTGTTGTGGCGGGCACCTGTAGTCCCAGCTACTTGGGAGGCAGAGGCAAGAGACTCTCTTGAGCCCAGGAATTGGAGGTTGCTGTGAGCTGTGATGCCACAGCACTCTATCCAGGGTGACAGCTTGAGGCTCTGTCTCAAAAAAAAAAAAAAAGATTTGGTGAGGAGGGGAAAGCAGTCAGGAAGGAAACTATGAGGGGAATTCCTAGTCTTACCAGGCTGGAGCCCTAGGATAGTGACAGCCCAGTAGAGCTCCACCAGGGAAGCAGGGAAGTTGGCCGCACATGAGGCATAGGCTTGGCCATGGGTGAGGCTGTGTCCTACTCTTAAATAGTTTCTGGGCAGCTAAATACTTTGCATGCTTGAAGGTCATCATGTGGGGAAGTGAGTAACAATAATAGCTAGCTACCATTTATAAGGTGCCTGCTGCATACCAGCTGCTTTGCATACACTCCCTATAATTCCTCTCTGTAAGGAGGCATCAGTGTCCATGTGTTTCACATGGGAAAACGCAGAGAGGTTAAGTAACATCCTTTTCCTCACACAGCTGTGAATCGATGCTGACTCTACAGCTCTTTCTTGGTTCTCATGGATTTCTGGGTAGAGAATCTAGTCTTCTGAAATAAGAGGTAACCTCGTTCCTTCTTCATCTCAAGGTTTGTAGGATAATCTCCCTCTTGTTGCCACCATGAATTCTGAATGAGACAAGTACCTAAGGAAATATCGTGTGATAGGGGATCATGGCAGAGGGAGCTGGGGGACCCCAAGCCCAAAATTAAACAGACAAAGCATACAGGGATGACAGCACAGACAAGTATGCAAAGTAGTATGTTGACATAGATGCCAAAGCAAAGAGAAAACTGGTAGAATGGCTCCGGACATGACCTGCCTAGGACAGTGGAACTAGATGGTAGCTCGCACGCAGTAGGAAATGCAGAGCTGCCTCAGGAGCTTCATTTGACATGCATTCTTTACTGTGCACTTGCCCTGAATTTACACAAAAGTCAACTATGTCTCCACTGCCCTTCCCAGTATTAGGAGTCAGAGGTTTTGAATATGAGTGAAGTGATCTTTAAAACAAACAAACAAAAAATGGCTTTATTATTGAGGCTTAAAGATTAGTATTTTAGGCTCAGTGCCTGTAGCCCAGCAGCTAGGGCGCCAGCCACATACACCAGAGCTGGCGGGGTCTAATCCGGCCCAGGCCTGCCAAGCAACAATGACAACTACAACCAAAAAATAGCCAGGCATTGTGGTGGATACCTGTAGTCCTAGCTACTTGGGAGGCCAAGGCAAAAGAATCACTTAAGCCCAGGAGTTGGAGGTGGCTGTGAGCTGTGACACCATGGCACTCTACCCAGGGTGACAGCTTAAGACTCTGTCTCAAAAAAAAAAAAAAAAAAAGACTCGGCGCCTGTAGCTCAAGCGGCTAAGGCGCCAGACACGTACACCTGAGCTGGCGGGTTCGAATCCAGCCCGGGCCCACCAAACAACAATGACGGCTGCAACCAAAAAATGGCCAGGCGTTGTGGCAGGCACCTGTAGTCCCAGCTACTTGGGAGGTGAAGGCAGGAGACTTGCTCAAGCCCAGGAATTGGAGGTAGCTGTGAGCTGTGAAGCCATGGCACTCTATCCAGGATGACAGCTTGAGACTCGGTCTCAAAAAAAAAAAAAAAAAGAAGAAGAAGAAAAGAAAAGAAAAAACAACTCAGAAGAACTCTGCACATGTTTGATCTTGAGTAGACAGGGCCATGAACTGAGCTTCTGTATTTCCTTTTCCAATCTGCTATTTCAGCCTTTTGTCTCCATGCCAGGACTTAACTCTCCATCATAAATATAAAGTTTTGGTCCCAAGAAAAGGGAACAATCAACCAGGCCTGGTGGCTCATGCCTATAATCCTAACACTCTGGGAGGCCAAGGCAGGAGGATCCCTTGAGCTTGAGAGATCAAGACCAGCCTGAGCAAGAGCAAGAAGATCCTGTCTCTACTAAAAATAAGCTGAGTGTGGTGGGAGGTGCCTATAGTTCCAACTACTCAGGAGGCTGAGGCAGGAGGATCACTTGATCCCTGGAGTTTGAGGTTGCTGTGAGATATGACATTACCATTGTACTCTAGCCGGGCAACAGAGTGAGACTCCATTTCCAAAAAAAAAAAAAAAAAAGGGCGGCGCCTGTGGGTCAGTGGGTAGGGCGCCAGCCCCATATATCGAGGGTGGCGGGTTCAAACACGGCCCCAGCCAAACTGCAACAAAAAAATAGCTGAGTGTTGAGGCAGGCATCTGTAGTCCCAGCTACTTGGGAGGCTGAGACAAGAGAATCACCTAAGCCCAGGAGTTGGAGGTTGCTGTGAGCTGTGTGATGCTACGGCACTCTAACGAGGGTGATAAAGTGAGACTCTGTCTCTATTAAAAAAAAAGAAGAAGAAAGAAAGAAAGAAAAGGGGACAACCTAAAACACTTTTAAATTATGTGACATATTTTCAGCTTCTCAAAGGCCCCATTCCTAAACTTAGTGTAGCCTTGGCATTCTGACACCCTGGTGGTGCAGCCACACTAGTCACAGTGCTGAACTCACACATCATGTTAGAATGAGGAACACTCACTGAAAGGAGGAGGAGGCAGGTCCCAGGATCCAAGTCTTCCTCCTGCTTGCCACCCCCTACTCTACCACTGCAGGTGCAAGAGTGGGGACAGCAGCTCCTGTCTACCCGACTCAGAGCTGTTGCCCAGGGCTGCCAGGTCAGAGCAAGGTGGTGTGTGTGTCTCAGATGAGAGAGGTGGAATGAGCAGCTCTTGGGATTTCTGCCTCCCCATCCTCCACCTGCTCAGAAAGAAGTGAGCCCAGGTCAAAAGAAGACAGTGTTCATATGTTATGAGAGAGGAAGGCTAAAATGGACTTGAAGCAGAGCTTGGACCACAGCTGAAGTGCTGCCCACATGTGTGGAAATGGAGAGAGTAATGGTTTGTCCCCTTGTGGCAATGGGGTAAGGAGGGAGTTCACACATCCTGGGTACTGGTTCCTAGGCTTGCCTGCCATCCGGCTGCATTAAAATTACCTAAAGAGATTTAAAAATTCAGACTCTTGGGGCCCAATCCTAGAGAGTGAAGCTGGGGTGAGGTCTGGGAATCTGTTTTTTTTTTTTTTTTGAGACAGAGCCTCAAGCTGTCACCCTGGGTAGAGTGCTATGGCATCACAGCTCACAGCAACCTCCAATTCCTGGGCTCAAGCGAGTCTCCTGCCTCCGCCTCCCAAGTAGCTGGGACTACAGGCGTCCGCCACAA
>CAUYRH010006543.1:0-33265 GCA_963574655.1 Perodicticus potto
ACTCAGTCCCCCACCTCACTGAGATTCTCCCCTCAAAAGTTTCCACACCAGACCCCCTAAAGAATGGGAGGGGCCTAGGGAGTCCCACCTTGTCATGTAACATCAATAAAGTTCCCTGAATTCAAAAAAAAAAAAAAAAAAGTCTGACATTTAATAATACATCCTTATTGGACTGGCCTGAAGTTTGAAGTAGATTGAATATTGAATCTTTATTCCCTGCTGAAACCCAAAGGTTGGAGTCTTGGGAGGAATACCTGATCACTTCAATCAGCTTAACAAAGAAAGAACACTTTTCTTTATGCATACAAGTCATGTCCAAAGACAGAGGCACTGTAGGCCTTGACTTCACCACAAAGCAACATATCGGTATAGCAAAATTGTACTTGTACACCACAAATATGCACAAGTAAATAAGGTAGTTCTATAAAAATATCACAGCATTAAGGATAATGAAATATTTAATTTTTAAATTTGGGCACCATTTCCTCTTCCAAAATAAAGTTTTCAATGTTACACAAATGTGTCTTATATACCCACATTTTAGTTCAGTAAAAACAAGGCGAGTTTTGTCAGGTCCGTTATCAGTGAATTCTTCTTTCCCTTAGCCTGCCTGGTTCCCAGAGCCATTTAGGGTTTATGCATTTCTGCATTTAAGGAAATCAAATGACTCTGCAGGAACTCCTTGATACAGGGGAGGAATACGAAAGGAAAGAAGCAAAGGTCATTCACACCCTAAACTCACCTGCTAAAAAACCTTTTTAGAAATTTCATAGCAAATGGGCAGGAGTTCAGTAAAAAAGCAGATAGAAGTAGGCTTGTGAAGACGGGGTTTACCTCATTCTGTACAGGGTTGTGGGCAGGTTAAAGACAATATGCTTCCCTCCGAAGCAAGCCAGAGTGTTTCCTTGAGGGCACTCTCTCTTCCTTTCTCTTCTTATTTCTGTCCTTCCTTCCCAGTAATGTGTGCCAGGCCCAGTGCTGGGCAACGAGGAGATAATAAGAAATAAGACAAGTACAAGGGCACCTCAGGATATTAGACATTAGGGAGTGATACAAGGAGAAACAAGTAAAGACAAACAAAGTACAACAATTTCAAAGTGCAGTGAGTCCTATGCAGGACGCCGGGAGTCGAAATGAGGGGTGGAGGAGGGCCAGGTGAGGAATGTGCTTTGTAGATCGCAGGCCAGGAAACTCTAACTGAACCAATGATACTGAAGCTGGATGATACTGATACTGGATGTAGGTGATCAACTAGACCCAGTTTGCTCAGGATGTTCTTGGTTTTAAAACAAAAAGTTCTGCAACCTGATAGTCCCCTTAGTCCTGGGCAAAACTGGGATGGCTGGTCTCTGTCCTTGAAAGATGAGAAAGAGCCAGCATTGCAGACAGCAGGGGAGCAGCTGCCCCCCAAAGAGTAACATGCACAAAGTCTCTGAGTTGAGGGAGAGCTTGGCATGGGAACCGAAGGATCGGTGTAAGGGAGGAGGCTGAAGAACAAGAGAAGGTGGAAGAGACAGGCAGGGACCGGGTCACGTGCTGAAGGCTCTGGTAGAGTTCTGACGCCAGATGCGGTACATCGAAAAGCTACAGATAGGTTTTATGTAGGGAGTGACGTGATCTGATATTTTAAAAGAGCATGTTGGCTGTTATATGGAAAATGGGTAGAAGGAATCAAGATTAGAAGCAAAGATGGCATGATGTGATAGCAGCCCAGGCGAGAAGTAAAATTAATGAGAAGGAAATACGGAATGTATTTTGGAGGTAGAATGGACGGAACTTGCATGGATGTCTTGTGAGTTTCTTGTCTGAGCAGCAGGATACATGGTTTACTGCAATGGGGAAAGGTGGAGGAGGACTAGACGCTTTCTGCCCAATCTCCACTCCTTCTACTGTTATATATGTCAGAGACCATGGTCTTCAGATCATGTAACTCCTTACAGGCGGACTTTCATTCCACTATTTCAGAATATTGCCTGTGTGAGTATGAAGCTTAGAACATGGGAAGGAGTTGTCTTTCCTGAGTCTCTGGCATAACCAAGGTACACTTAGTTTTGGAGAAACACACTGGAGGAGATGGATGATCTGCTTGCAGAGCCAGAACAGGAAGCACAGAGACAAGGAGTATCCTGCTCTCACTATTCGTGGGCGCACCTTGCCACAGCTGTGTTACCTCCAGGCCCATGTTCCCTGCCCACCATTATAGCTTGGGAATCGAAAACAATAAGACATTTAAAAAATTATTATGGGCAAAAGAGAACACATTTAAAAAGAAGAACACGTGAACAGAAATTTAAGTCAAAAGAATAAAAAGGGAATTATAAATACAAGAAATGAGCCAAGGAATGATTCAGAAATTAAAGTAATAGATTTGATTAAAAGTAAAAAAACAAAATGGAAAGGTTAAAAGAAACAGAACTAAAAAGGTAAAGAATAAGATTAGAGTTAAAAATTAGGGCTAAATTTAAAAAAGATAAAAAGGATAAAATATACATTGCAAAGTCAAGAATAGACAGGGTGAAAATAAAAATCCTAAAATTTAGAAAGATAAAATCATCACCAAGCTAAAGTAAGCTGAGGGATATTTTTGTTCATAGAGAACAAAAATAGGTGACAAAAGACTAAAAGGATATTTTGTTTACAGAGAACAAAAATAGGTGATAAAAGACTAAAGCAGGAAGTGCATAAAATGTTCGAACTTGCTAAAATTTAACTCTAAATCCCCACGCATTTATGAAGCAAAGGTCTGAAAAAATAAGCTGCCATTATATAAAAAGAAACAAAGCTGACAAGCTGCGTGAGTTACTAAGAGCAACCTCTGAGCCGAAGTAACTCATGAGTTGGGGTTTCCAGCCAGACTTTCCCAGGGCAGGGTCTGTGATCTCTCAAGAGCCGCCTTAATGCCCATAGCAGGCTTGTTGCTCAACAGCAAGTAATCAGCCTGGAGCATCACTCTTAACTAGAATCAACAGTCTTTTTATTACCCCATCTCTGCTCCTGTGTTTTTCTATACAGACCTGTACAATACAGAAAATACTAGAGGGAATATTCCTTGAATGTGAATGTATGTAAATGCCTTCTACAACTTTCTTGACAAAAGAAATGCACTCCCGGCTGAGACTAGCAGGGAAGATAGCCAATCATTTGGAGGTCTTCGCTTCCAAAAAGAGAGAAGTTTTCTCTCTCCTCCTTATGAAATACACCCCTATCTAAAGTCCTAGCTAAAATACAATTTAAAAGGCTATTCTCCTAGGGCTCAGAACAGCCAAAGCAATCTTAAAAAGAACAAAGTTGGAAGACTTACACTTCTCTATTTTAGCATGTAAAAGACAGTGGAGTAATGGATAAGGATAGATATACGGCAATTCAACGGAATTGAAAGGCCAGAAACGAACCCACGTACCCATTGGTCAACTGATTTTCCACAGGGTACCAAGAATATTCAACAAAGAATAGTCATTCAACAAATGATGCCAAAACAACTGGAGAGCTACGTGCAAAAATATAAAGTTCCCTCTCTCACACCCTTTATAAAAAATAAAATGTGCAGAATAGGCAAATGTGCAGAGATAGGAAGTAGATTAGTAGTGGCTGAGATGGTGGTGAGATAGGGAATTTGGAGACAGATGTTACTGCTAATCCTCATAACAGGTCCGTGCATTAGCTATTTTGTAATCTTCACTTTACAGATGAAAATTTGAGGCACAGGAAACTTGCCCATGTAAGAGAAGCAGGAATAAAATTCCTCCAAAGGTTGCTGGGAGGATACCTTCTGCAGAGTGAGCACTCAATGTAGAGTCATGCTTATCGATGGACATTAATCTCGATTGATGACTTTTTAATCACAAAAACACTGTACTTTAGACTTACCCAGGAAAGTAGAATCCAAAAATCAGTCACATTAAGATAAAATCATACACCATGCCCAGGTTCATTTTGCTGTCCATTGTAAATGTGTATACTAAAGCATATAATTCAGGAGATGAATTTCAAAATTTATATCTGACAGGCTTATATCTATATGAAAAGGAATCTTGCATGTAATTTTGATTAACTTGTACCTTGTACTCCTCAAGGTTCCTGGCTCATTCTTTTTGCCTATATGAGTTTTTAGAGGGAAAGAATAAAAACATAATTTTAGAAGTTCTTTCATCCTTAGGTGCACTCCTTAGTCTTTTCATATAGGAGACTTGAGTTTATTCTCAATGCTAGTAAAAGGGTGAGAACTTTCTTTATATCCAAAGACTGTAAAACCATAAATGTTTGATTCTAAGCTTTTGGAACCCAACCTCCGAGCTCAAATCTGTTATGTCAATGGGATACACTCAGACTTAACAGCCCAGCTTCACAGAGCTACAGAATCTCATTATACGTAGATTCGTGGGGCTGCAAATTTGGAGAACCTCTGCAATATGAAATAATGCCTCTGTGGGAAAACCATCACAGGATAAGGAAGTGAACATTCTAAATGCAAAAGCTGGAATTAAATGTTCTTAATTTGGCCTTTTCAGATTAAGGAAGAAACTTAAGGCATTGCCTGGTGGTCAATCCCGGACTGAAGGACGGAGTAGGGTAAGAAATCTCTTCACTGAAGTATGTTCCTTGATTTCTTAAATTTCTAGCAGTACAGGCCATTTGTCATGGGGCGTGGGTGGAGGGGTTGCTATAGCCTATGTTCTCTTCCGGGAAAGATCCCACTCCACTTTCAGGCCAACCCTCTCACCTAAGTTGGGAAAGACTAGTTTCAATTCTGTCACTTGTAATAAAAGGGTTCAGACAAATTCTGAGATTTTCCATTTAGCAAACGTGGCCAGAATGAGGAACGCGGGGCTCCTACGCAAGCGCTTTGTCGGAAACATTGCGCCCTCTGCTGGCAGGAGATTAGCATTTACCAGGACTCAAGGATGATGGGACTGAAAGTGCTTTGGAGCGTGTCCTGAAGTCAGGGTCTCTCCTTAGCTTGCAAGCTTTGCGACATGGTTCAAGTAACTTTACTTCAGTCTCCATCTCTTATCTTTAAAATATCAACGTTAAAAATACCTTTCAAGACTGATGAATACATAACTGGCCACCTAAAAGGCACTTAATCAGTGGAAGATATCATTGTAAGGCAGTTTGGGGGAAGAAAGCCAGCCTGTTCATCAAGTTTTTTAAGGTTGTAAAATACAATGTTCAATATTGTTGGTTCTCTAGGTCCAAGAAAACATGCATGTATCAACTCAAGAAACGATTGTTATGGAGTATAGAGTAATAACATAGTATTTATAAAGTTCTTAAAAATTGTCAGGTGAGAAACACATAGCTGAAATCACAGATGCCAAAATCCAACATTGTTAATAAAAGTATTATATGAAATAAAAGTTAATGAATATTCCTTTAACATGCTTTTATACTACACACACGAAATGTATGACAATTAAGTTTATGAGCTCATCTTGGAAAAGGTGCTACATACCTCATCTGAACATCACCAAGTACTCCCCTTTGGAAGCTATGCACTGAATCCAGAACCGACTCCATCCTTCAAAACAATTTTGGAATTCTTTTCCTGGAATGACCATCAGAGCTGCCATTGTACAAGGTCTGACAATTAAGTTCTTGAACTTGCCACTGTGTGCTTATGTTGACAACACTATACAAACAACTCAGTAAGGTTTCATAACCTTGGTATATCAATGTTTCACGACTGTGTTCATGTTGACATGTAGCAGTGTTCGTTGTTGTTGTTGTTATGTGTTTTTGTGTGTTGTACAATGACAGGTCTAATGGTCATTCCAGGAAAGGAGTTCCAAAATTGTCTGGAAGAGTGAATGGGTACTGGCAACAGTGCACAGCTTCCCAAGGGGAGTACTTTGAAAGTGATCATAATGATATTCAGCAATGAGGTGTGCAGCACTTTTTCTAGGATGAATTCATGAACTTAATTGTCAGACCTGTGTGTGTGTGTGTGTGTGTGTGTGTGCACGCGCGTGCGTGTATGAAAGGAGAGACAGAATGGAGGTGAGAGAGACTGAGAGAGTATATTATAAGAGAGAAATACTAGAAGCATACTCACTAAGGTAACAAAAAGGCAAAAAATGTCCACTATCTCCATTAATATTTAACATAATACTAGAAATGTTAGTATATACATTCAAGAGAAAAAAATAGAGGCATAGGAATTGTAAAAGAAGTAAAACTTTCTCCATTTGCAGGGATATGGCAATATGTCTGGAAAACCCAATAGAATCAATGATAACACCAACATAAACACAAGAGTTCAGTATGTAAAAGGAAAATTTCCTGTCTGAATAATATGCATCTCAAATCACTGACAGGCTTATTAATAAAATGTATTAAGATAGCTGAGCAGCCCTTTGAAAAGGATAACTTTGGAACCTTAACATATGTCATGCTCCAGGAAAAACTCAAATGGAAACAGGCAGCCATACAAGTACTAGAAGAAAACATAAATGAATTTATTTGTAAACTTACTGTGGGGAAAACTTTTCAACTTTGTTTGTCATCCAGATGCAAGAGAAGAAAAGAGCAAACATTATATCCCCAGGTATCCCCAGTGAGAAACACAAAGATTCACACACATGAATGGATGAACATCTGAAGTTCATATGTTCATGACAAGAGAAATGCAAATTCATAATAAGAAAGTTGTCTCAACTTTAGTGTAGGTTTGAAAAAGTTCATAATAAACTATTAACAAAAAAATCAAGGTATTTCTCATTTTCAGTTTATAATATACTCAGAAGCTTGAAACACATTTTTCTATGGTCAATGGAGGGAAATTTGAATCTGAGCCAGGTATTAGATGATGTCATTACATGTAAGTAAAATTTCATGAGTGTGATTATGGTGTTATGGTTATGTAGGCGTGTATTCACGTCCTTAAGAAATACATGCCAGGATATTTAGGAGTAAGAAGTCATGAGGTCTGTAGGCCTACCCTTGAAAACTTCTGCTCAACAAAAGTGTGTGTGTTTGTTAAATGCAATATAGACCAGTGGTTCTTGAGAGAGATTTTGGCAATGTCTGGAGGCATTTTTGGTTGTCCCAACTTGGGAGAGGTGCTACTGGCATCTAATGAATAAAGGCCACAGTCAGGTTTTCAATGCAAAGATCTAGGCACTTGCAAAAGAGAAGGGTCTTCTTAATTCTAAAAAATTCACTTAAAAATAACCTACAGCAGTGTTAATTACCAAAAAGTAAGGAAGGAAAAGACAGGATTTGACTGAAGTACAGTGCCCCATTCCCACCCCAAAAGAGATTGAGACGTTTGTCAGTTGCTAGAAAGAAGAGAATGAAAAAGAGTAAAGGAGGTTACATGAACTGTCTCAGGGAGGTCTACCTTCCTCCAATGTTGAAACCCCCAGACATATTGAAGATTCATGAAGAACAGACTTCTGCTTTACATTCCACCTGGAGTCTGAGGGAAGGAAGCCCTGTAACAACCCGCGGGTGCCCACCACCGCAGAGTAGAAATGGGATGTGTTGCGGGGTGTTTAGGCAGAGTGGGTCTGAGAAGAGGCTGTTACTGTACAGTGTCACCATCTGGCTGATTCCCATTTTCTGTTCCATGAGCAGTGTGGGGTTGGGAGGGGGGTAGGACACCCTATAAAATTTCATCTTGCCCATTAAAAGTACACTCATCCTCTGGTAATCACCAAAATCTGTGATGCTCAAGTCTTACAGAAAATGTGGTAGTATTTGCATATAACCCATGTACATCCTACCTAAACTTTAAATCATCTCTATATTACCTAGAGTACCTGATATAACATAAGTGCTATGTAAATACTTGTTATATTGTATTGGTTTTTATTTGTTTTATTTTATTGTCTTGTTATCTTTTATTGTTCTTTCCCACCCCCAAATATTTTTTTCTTTCTTTCTTTTTTCTTTTTCTGAGACAGAGTTTCAAACTGTCACGCTAGGTAGAGTGCCATGGTGACATCATAGCTCACAGCAACCTTCAACTCTTGGGTTCAAGCAATCCTCTTGCCTCAGTTTTTTGTATTTTTAGTAGAGATGGGGTCTCATTCTGGCTAAGACTGGTCTTGAACCTGTGAGCTCAAGCAATCCACCCACCTTGTGCCTCACACATATTTTCCATTTGTAGTTGGTTCAATCTGCAGATGTAAACTTACATATAGGGAGGGCTGACTGTAACCTAGTCATTTCCAAGTTAACTCTGGCTCAGTACCCTACTCAATTTATTAGGGTTAGGACTGTCAGGAAAAACACAAGACACCCTGTCAAATTTGAGTTTCAGATAAAGTAAATTTTTAGTGTAAGTATGTCCATTGCAATATTTGGTACATATTCACACTAAAAAACAATTTATTGTTTATCAGAAATACCTAAATTTTATTTGCTAAGTGTGGCAAACCTGTTTGCAGCCCCCACTTTCCTGGCATCCAGGCAGAGCAGGAAGCTAAAGTAACAGCATGGCCTGGGTCAAGCCCCCAGGCCTGCATGCTGCCTTCTATTCCTCAGAGCCTTTCTTGAGAGCTCTCTTTGCACTTTGGACATAGCCTCTCCTCTCACTGCATCGTCACTGCAATTTTCGGTGCTTTCTTCTAGCACAAATAGGACTCAAGAGACAGTATCCTCCCAGGGTTGACTGTAGCCCACCTCCAATCTCACTGTTGCTACTGCTGATTTTAAGACTCTGCAGCATCCTCTACAAGGCCCCTGGTGCAGGCTGTCACTTCCATGCTTCTGCTCTGCAGTCCCCGCGGCTTGCTTCTCAACAACTTCTACGGTCCTCTGGTGGAGCATGGGAACTCCATATCTCCTGTGTCCCATGAAGCGGAGGGAAACTGGAGTGCTGCCTTTCTCTCTCCACCTCTCTGAATTTCCAATATGAATATGTCGCACTTTTATATTTTGTCTTATAATCTCTAAATATTTTTTAAATGTGTTTTTCTCCATGTATGTCAGCTTTATCATTTTCTATTGCTTTATTTCAGTAGTTCACAATGTTCTTTTTGTAGAGTTTTAATCTGCTACCAAACCTATGTATTGTTTTAATTTCTGTTACTGTATTTTTCAGTTCTAGAATTTCCACTTAGTTCTCTAGTTGTGGCAAAGGTCTCCATATTAATCTCTTTTTATCTTTTCCTCCATTTGCCCAGATGTTTCCCATCCCCCCCCCCACTTAGAGTGCCATGGTAAGAGCTTAGCTTGCAGCAACCTCAAACTCCTTGGTTCAAGTGATCCTTCTGCCTCAGTTTCCCAAGTAGCTGGACTACAGGAACCCACCACAACACCTAGCTAGTTTTTCTATTTTTAGTAGGGATAGGGTCTTAGTCTTGATCAGGCTGGTCTTGAATTCCTGAGCTCAAGTAATCTTCCTACCTTGGCCTCCCAGTGTGCTGGGAGTACAGGTGTGAGCCACATTGCTCAGCCATTTTGCCCAGACTTTTTAATCATACTTGTAACAGAGGAAACAGTCTGAAAAAGGGCAAAATGTTTCATAAGCTGTCTCTTTAAAACTCCTTATGGGAATTAAAACATGTATCCCTGCCTGACGTCAGTAATCAGAGGAGAAAGGGAGTATTTTTTTGTCCTTTGAACCACAAGAGATATCGCAACAGAATTATTGGGGGCAGAGGTCATGAGATTGTCTTTACCAGAGATGGAATGGGTCAGAACCATCAACTAGTTAAACAGTAATAGCGTAAAGCTAAAAACTCTCCCTTAAAAGCTCTGTATTTCTGCTTATAGATGGAAAAATGGTACTTTAAGATGCTAATCTGCCTTTTCCTCATTTGACAGCAAATTAATAGACTGTCCTTTCCTTCTCCCCAAACCACTAGTCTTTGTGCTTCTAATAGAGCCTCAGGAACAAGTCCTGAACTTTCACTAACATAATTACTTAAAAATCCTTGTATGCAAACTCCACTAACTAAATTCCTGTGACTTTGGGACTATTGTCTTTTTTCTTGTTACTTTCAATATCTAGTTTTTTCTTTTAGCATGCCCAATTTTTTTTTTATTGAATGCATTGTATATGAAATACTATAGAGATTTTGCTCACCTTAATTAACCTCAGGTGAATTGAGGCTGGGGCATGTTGTATGGGGCCCACCAAAGATTTCAACTGAGAACCTGGGTTGTTTATCAGGCCCCTTCCCTAATCACCTGTCCTTAGTAGTAGGAGACAGTCTAAAAACTCCACTTTGTTTCTCAGAGTCTCTCTGCTTAGCTTCTTAACCTCTAGTCCTGCAGAGCTTCAGAATTTGGCAAATGTCTTGTGGAGTCAGATAATGTCTACAAAGCACTTAGCATAGAGTTAGCTACAGGGGAGTACTCTAGAAGGGGGTTGTTGGAGAAAGAAACACTGGCTTTGTGGAAAAATGTCACTTTGAGATGGAGAGAGTTGATGATTACTGCCTCAACCAATCAGACTTACTGTCTTACAGAGAAGAATGATCAGACACTATGTGCTTCTTAAGTGATTTAATGAGAAATATATCACACCACTTGTAGTAAAATTGCCAAATGTATTTTACTTGAATCAAATAAGGAAGAGAATCCAACAAATCAATTACAGAATATTCTCTAAAATGACCAGTCTTAATCCTTAAACAAAAAAAAGTCAGTTTCCAGAAACACAAAACCAAAGGCAAGGGTACACTTCTGGTTAAAAGAAATTAAACTGATAAAAAAACAGGCACATATGTAAACTTTGTTTGGATCTTGAATTAGGAAATTTAAATTTGTATTGTAAATTACATATTATTGAATTAATATGAAACATTTTAGATGTGATAATGATATTGCATATATTGAGTCTTAAATGTATGCTTAAGTATATGGGGTGAAGTATCATGTCTACAACTTTGCAAATGTTTCAGCAAAAATATATAATAAATAAATCAAACATAGAAACATGTTGTATATCTAGGAGTATGGTGTACATAAAGTTGTTTTTCAGATATTTTTATTTTTCTGTGGATTTGACTTAGAGGAACATTCTTAGTCCCTCTCTCTCATTCTAGGTTTTAAAATTCATTCAATAAACATTTGTTGAGCATTATGCATTGCATACTTGTACAGGTGCTGGGAAGTGATGGTGAACTAGACTGATAAGGTGGCTCCCTTTTACCTTCTTATCCACAACATGGAGATGGAGTGAGTACACCTGCCGTATACACACAATGCTCGATGCTGAGTAGGTACACCATGAATGCTAGCTGTTACAATCAGTAAGCTTTGTCTACCGCAGATCTAACTTCATCCATTTCATGTTTTTGGTCTTTCAACTCTAATATTTTAAAAAAATGTGTGAGCTTTCATCTTTTGTATTATTGTTCCTAATCCATTTCCATATGCCACTATTCATCTTATTTCTGTTAATATTAATGGGGCATTTGAAGCCTTAAAGAGAATATATGATGTAAAGTCAAAGCAAAGATGAAATTAAAGTGGTCAGGAATGTTACATTAAAATAATTATTTTAATAAGTAGCACTTAACCCCTTCCAAAAAGGTGTAATTATATAATTTACAAAGGTAATACTTAAAACTGGGATGACCTAATGGTTTAAAATAATGATATTTTTGAGGAAAAGTTTATTTTTAAGTGTGTATGAGAAACATATATGCTTTCCTGTTTCCTTTTATAGCTTTGGAGAGGATTAGAATAACTATTCATATATTCGCATTAATATCAAGCATCTCATGAAGCTTAAGGATTGCACATTGCATTGTTTTGTTTTGTTTTACAGTTTTGGGTTGGGGACAGGTTTGAACCTGCCACCTCCGGTATATGGGGCCGGCACCTACTCTTTGAGCCACAGGCGCCGCCCTGCACATTGCATTTTAAAACAATTTCATTCACTAATAAAATAGTAAATTATTTTTATATATTCTAGGTAGGATTGCAATAAATTATACAAATAATTTAACAAATATTTATACAGTACCTACTATATGCTAAGCTTTGAGAACACAAAAATAAATAAAAAATGGTCCCTGCTATTAAAACATTCACAGTATAAAAGGGCAGACAGACAAATGAAATACACAATTTAATGTAGTACATCAGCTTTGAGAGAGGTGTGCCCAAGAACTACAGGAACCTTAAGAGGATCACTTAATCCAGAACATAATAGTTAGGGATGGTTTCCAGGCCAAGATGGTGGGTTGTACAAAAGATATTGCCAAGAAAAAAATTAATGCTGGGCAAAAGGAAGAAAATTCAACCTATGTGAAAAAGCCTGTGCAAAGGCAGAGGAGTGAGAGAATTTTTATGTTCAAGAAACTGAAAATAGTTTGGTATGATTGAACTGAAAGTTATAGCATGGTACTGTTGTGAAAAGAGAGGCTAGAAAGGTCTGAAGACCACATCATTAAAGGACCTACATGCTTTACTAGGGAACTATGATTTCTACACTCTGCGTGAATGCAGCGAGAAGTTTAAATTAGGGGTGACAATCCTAATTTGGAGATTTTAGGAAGATTATACTGACGAAAGTCAGAGGAAGTAACCTAAGGCAGGAATACTAGTTAAGAGATTACTGTAATAATCCAAGATTCAAATAAACACTAGAATTAAGCAATGAAGCAGAAGGAAAGATAAAAGAAGGTTAGATTATTTAGATATTTGGATGACAAAATTGGTAAGAATTGACTTTTGATTGCATATAGAGAATGAAGGACAAAAGTAAAAAATGGTGACTAGCTGCTCTGGTCATTCACTGAAATGGGGGACTGAAGGAAGAAGAACTAGTTTTATGAGATAATGAGTTGTAATTCAGGAATTTGTGATTTAGTTAAAAATTCAACAAATAGTGGCATATGTAATTCTGGAGCACAATGGGGAGATTTGACCATGAGACATGGACACGGATGTCATCAGCACCAACAATGGCAGTTGACACAGACGGGACTAGTGGTATCATCAAGGATGTTTGGAATAGAAGCAGACAAGAGGACAACAGTCAGAACGTGGGGAAATGCCAACAAATGCCGCAAATTAGTTTCCAGAAGTACTGAGTGTTTATGTGTGTCAAATATATTAACAACTAAAATGTATCCAACAGACTTAGCAATTAAGTCACTTGTAATCTGGATAACAGTTTCAATCATGTGGAATGATGGTTAGATTATAACAGACTGAGAAACGAATGATGAGGAAGTCAGAGGCAAGGACCTATCTTCAGGAGGACATAAAATTAGTAGTCCTAAGGACAAAGCAAGGTATTATATCTTAAAAACAAGGATACTAATGTAAACCAAGATACCAAGTACTGCAAAAGTAGGCAAAGAAAACCCTATCAGGTAGGGTTCCCAGTAAGAGACTGAAACTCAGTTTGAATTAGTTTAGGTGAGCAGACTGGGAATGGCTGGGGCCAGTGTCTTGAATACAATCAGACCTCTCTCTGCAATTGTTTTTTGCTCTTGTTAGATCCACATTCTCTTACTGAGGACTTGTTTTCTCTGTGTGGGCAAGAAAAAGTTTTGTCATTAAAGAGGAAAGGGCTTCTCTTTCTGCTTATGCAAGAAGGTGGTTTGGGTCACGTTCCCATCCCTGGATTAAACACAGAAGCTGGGAAATAGGAGATAATGTAAAAAGCCCACATGGGGAAGAAGTGAGGAGGGAAATTCTCTCTAATTAGGACAATTCTCTTAACAGATGACGTTTAATAGACATCAAGGGAATTAGATAAAGATAATCAACATCCATTAAAAAAAGCAGATAACAGGATTGTACATATTAGGGTGGAAACTCATAGTGCAGGATGAGACAGAATTCTCGATACAAAGATTAGGATATGTTTGGAGAAAAAGTTTATTTTACTTCCCAAGGAAGGGAAGGATGTAAAAGGAGAGAAAGAAAGAAATGCTGGCACTGAGGGTAAGAGTTTGGGGTTTTTGATTGGAATAAAGAGAAAGAAAAAAAATAGTTATTGCTGCCAGCTGCTAGCAGAAGGCAGGTGTGAAGTGGCTGTGTTTGTTTTTTTTGTTTCTCTTCTCTGTGAGGCTGGCTTACAGGTCTCCTTAGAATGTGGTGTGATGGATGTGGGAGCTCCCGTGTACCTCTGCTGTCTGCCTGGGAACTCTTCAAGTGCGGTTAAAACAAACTTTCAAAAGCAACAAGTTAAGCCACAGGTGTTTAATGTTAAAGACAAGTTCAGCCACAAATGATTAATCAAAGGGGGCAGTTGTGCGCTGTGATCTTTCTTTTTTCTATTTATTTTTTTCTGTTAGATAGTTCATTTGTAACGCTGTCCTTTCAGTACATACATGCTAGTCAGTAAAATGCCTATAGGTTTAATTTTCCCCTTACTTTCAAAATTTCCAAGGGTTTTCATGTCACTGCTTATGAAATAAAATTAGTAGGATACCTTCCTTTTATTAAGAGGGCATGGACAGAAAAGAATGCTGTTGCATCTGTGAATAATGTTCTATGATTAGCAGAGGAATTGGAGAGATGTGGAAAGAGACAGATTAACAGACTTTAAATCTTTGGCAATCATAGAGAACTGAATTAGTCTAGTTTTAGATAGTGGAATCAGGACTGGTAGGCAAATGCTACAGAGAGGTGGCCTTCAGTTTAATGAGGAATAATTACTAATGATTGGAACAATCTTAGAATACAATAAATAGGACTCTTTTATGATGTAACAGAGATCCTGTCACTAGAAACACGGCATTTGAGCTTGAGCTGGCTGACTGTCGACGGCGTTTCTACAGAGGAAATTACCAAATAGTCCTGGAGACTGGACTGCCTGATTTTCAAGGCCTCTTTCAACACTAAGAAAATAGTAGGAAACAACCAATTATCAACTGCTTGATCTAACAAAGGGAATTTGTATACAGTGGGGCATCTTTCTAATATTTATCTATTTGTTAAATGCTGATTTATTGGATTCTCATTTTTCATGGTATAGAAGGGAATTCAAGAAGAAAAAATTTTATAGACACTTCTTATGATGGTGCTGACTCAGATTCAGAGAAAAACAATCTAGTTTGGTGAGTACTATATCATCTACTTTTACGAAAAAGAGAAACAAAATTTGATATACAGTTTCCTAAAAAGTTATAAACTTTAACAAAGTTGAATTTTAAGGGTTCTCTAGAATACTTTTCTTTCTTTTAAATATGGGGGTAAAAGAAGGAGTTGAACATCTTTTGTGTTGGTATGTGTGAACAGTACGCTAGATGGTGCTACACAGCTGTTGGAAAGATTTACCAAGCTGTCTAGTGTGGCAGTTCTGATGGCAGATAAGAGTTCTGGAAACTTTCCACATATTTTTAGCCCGTGAGAGAAATCCCAGGTTTCTAGGAAAGTAATGGGAATGTTAATCTGACAAGCTTTGGCCCTAAAATAACATTACTTTTAAACTAAGCCACACATTTTAAAATAGTTTCACTATTTGACAGTACAATCTGATATAATGAAATATAAATTTTAAAGTTACTGAAATGCAAATTTATTATTTCTTTAAACGCATTGCCCTTAATTTCATTTCACTAGTGTTCCTGAGTTGGCTAATCAATTTTTAAGCCACTTGATTATTAAGTTGAAATTACCAATCAAAATCATCATTTAAAGTAATGAGATATACTAACACAAATGCACAAAACATTTTGAAGTTATTCTATCAGTACATCATTTCTTATAAATATAGCATTTCATTATTTTTCCATATTATAGAAAAACAGAAAAATACATTTTACTAAAGTGCAAAAATATTAGGTTATTAAGTATGAAATGTCCGATTTCCTTAAAGTTCTAAGTTTGACAGTTGACATTTCTAACATTTCCCTTTGGCATTTATTGTTTTATTTTTATTGTGAAGGTCCATCTTCAGTCTTTTAAATGCACGTTTTGGCCTGTGATTCTTTTTCAATATTTTAAGAGCAATTTTTGTGAAACCATAGATAAGTCACAAATCGGCATTATTTTCAAATTGGAGTTTTGTCATGGAACCAGTGCAGCAGAGACAGCTCCAAATATCAACAAAGTGTTTTGGAAGGATGCAGCTGATGAACACAGGGTACACTGATGGGTTGAGAAGTTTTGTTCTGATGATTTTAATATTGATAATGAGCCAAGTGGGCACCTGAGACCAAGGTGGATAATGAACAGCTGAAAGCTGTAGTGGAACAAACCCATCTCAACCTACATATGAATTAGCAGCAAAGTTTGATGTTACTATTCCAATACTATTAGACCATTTGAAACAAAATGACAAGAAGAATGGACAGATGAAAGAAGCTAGATAGATGAATTCCGCATGAATTAAATGAGCATCAGAAGATAAATCATCTCGAAGCTTGCCTTTCTTTGCGGTCATGATATGCAAAGTCTAACAATTAAGTTCACGAACTCATCCTAGAAAAAGTGCTACATAACTCATTGCCGAATATGACTGCAGTCACCTTCAAAGTACTTCTCTTGGGAAGCTATGCACCAATGCCAGCGCCTAATCCACCATAGTCCCAATTTTGGAACTCTTTTTCTGGAATGACTATCTGAGCTGTTGTCGTATTATGCTTGATGTCCTGAATGTCATCAAATGTCTTCCTTTCAATATTTCCTTTATCTTCAGGCAAATAAGTCATGGGGGGGCCACATCAGGTGAGTAGAGAGGGTGTTTCAATACAGTTATTTGTTTACTGGCTCAAAACTCCCTCATAGATAGTGCTGTGTGAGCTGGTGCATTGTTGTGATGCAAGAGTCACACCTTTCTCATGCCAAGATTTTCAGTTAAGATTTTTCTGTTTCATTACCAATGTTTACTTGGTCTGTTATATTTCTCACAGTCAGCCAACAACTTTGACTCACAATCTAATGAACTTTTGTAATGTTTTCATCAGTTATCCTTACTGTCCACTCTGACCTCTCTTCACCAGTGATGCTTTCTCTCCCCTCAGAAAAACGTTTAATACATTCATACGCTGCCATTTTCTTTATGGCATTATCCCTATAAACTTGGACTAACAGGTCCCTGATTTCATTTCTACTCTTTAGAAATGCCACGTTTAATAAGAAATTTAATGTTTGTTGCTCTAATTCAAGCTCAAACATTCTCACAACGGCACATAAAAATACGCAATAATGAACGCCACTGAGCAAGATACCGCCACACGTTGACATGAACACAATGATATACCAAGGTTATGAAACCTTACCATGTTGTTTGTACAGTGCTGCCAATGTAAGCATATGGTAGCAAGTTCACAAACTTAACTGTCAGATATAGTAAAAAACAAACCATTTCTACACTGTATTATTACATGTGATAAAAAAATGGATTCTTTTTGATAATCTCAATCATTTGGCACAATGGCTGGATAAAGATGAAGTGCTGAAACACAGTCCCAAACCAAATAATCATCAAAAAAAAGCTAACGGTATATTGTGGTTCAGTGTTGGTATCACTACAGCTTCATAAAATATAGTCAATAGATTAAAGCAGATGTCTACTGCAACCAACTGGATAAAATGATGAAGATGTTTGTGATTAGGAAATAGGCCAATCCTCTTGCAAAAAACATCACTCAACTAAAGCTGCTTGAACTACAGAAACTGAACTTGGAAACTTCCTGTCATCCACTGTATTCACCAGATTGTGCACCAACTGACTATCACTTCTTCCAGGCTTTGGACCATTCTTTGCAAGGAAAAACATTTAATTCTCAACAATCTGTAGAAAATGATTTTTATAATTTCCTCACCATTTGTATTCCACGTTGCTTCTTCGCTGTTGGCATAAACAAACTACTGTTAAGACAATAAAACTGTGGCGACAGTTTAGGCACATACTTTGATTAATTATACGGCTTCTTGCTTGACATATATTAAACTATACCTTTGACTTGAAATTGGACATTGCATACTTAACGACTTATATAAAAATAAAACTTTACTTTTATAATATTTCCTATTTCATTTTCTTTTAAATGTTAAATATGAGGAAAGTGAACAACAGAAAAAAGAAAAAGAACAAAGATACATATTTTATAACCTAAGAATCATTTGCGTTTTTAAACTCTCACAGTTATTGTTTGTGATTTTTCTACTTATCTTTCCAGTTCAGCTTCTAAAATTTCCCCCCAGGTATCTACATCCATTGGGTACATGATTTTTTTTAGTAAAATAGTGTGGGAACATATGTTGCTGTATCTGCCACTTAGCCATTCGAGTTTCACTTTACTCCTCTGGTAATTCTGGTAATTCCTCAGCAATATTTCCTGAAAGAAGTAAATGATAATCATTAAAAAAAGTTGTAGGAGGTGGTTGGTTAGTGAGTTTGTTTAAAACTAGAAAAGCTGATTGACAGAGCAGAAAGATTAAATATGAATATGCACGTATATTAATTAAATTTATATGTATGTATGCACAGTGAGCTGCAGAGTTCACTGAAGATCTTGGGTAAGGTGCAGTGAAAAGAAGTAGTCGATTTGCTAACAATAAAATTCCTGAATTTAGAATTTAAAAAATGTAAATCGCATGGCTAACAAGAGAGAAGTAATAACTGAACTTTATTTCCCAAAGTCAACACACTCTCCGTGTTCTCTTCATATGCAATTCTGTCTCCTTCAAGGAGAAGTTAGAATTGGCTCAAATCTGCTACTACAGCACTGTCAAAAAACACTGCAGACTGCAAAGATTAAACTTACCCTCCAGGAATAACCACTTCCTTCATCGTCATTTATTTCTCTTGGGCACACAGCTTTTACAATTAAGCAGTGAGATTTCCATAAGAGGTCACTGTTTCTTATTGCGTAATTCCAGCTCCAACATGTCACTGAAGCCCTGCACAAACTCTGAATGTCTAGCTGACTGAAAATTTTAAAAGTCATTTCTGGAGGCAGCAGTTCAACAAAGTTGTTTTGACTCTCATTTTGTTCCTCCTCAGCATTCACAGAGTTTAATCCTATGTTAGAAACTGTTGAATTACTGTTCCTCATGGAGATTTTCCACATAGCTTGAATTTTTTGTAAATTATTCTTGTATGTAATCTAAAAGGCAAAGTTTAAACATACTCAGTCTTCTCAAATCATTCTATAAAACCTACTCTGAGTCAGATACTTTCGGGGTATGATTTAAAGAACTGTAACTTTTCTGATTTTAGTTTCTTAAACTGTAAAATGAGCCAATGCCGCTCCTCTCCTGTTTGTTCTTGAAAGGATTAACAGGGCTAATATGTAAAACATCTAGCCCTACTACATCTGAATTGCACAGGGGAGGTGCTCAACAGACTAGTTCTTTTCTGAAGTTTTTTTAGTAAATGGTTTTGTTTCTAGACATTTGGCCCTCCTCCCCCTACCAAAAAACATCATCTTAAAAGAGATATGATTCTATATATCAGACCATATTTATTAAGTTTAGTAGTAGCAATGACACATTCAACTCTTTGAAAATGTGTATGTGTCAATCCTATTAAACTCGTGAATATTTGTTGTCTATGGGAACTACAGCCCTATCAGTAAGTTCTTCACCTGCAATTTGTGACTTAATCATAAACGTGCTAGACTTGTAGTCATGGTGTGTGACACACCTTTTGGAGGCAGGATGTAATTATAAGATGGAATTTACCTAACAAATGCAATTAGTGTACCCTCAATGAATCCCCAACAATAAAAAAAAAGGATTGTTTGTCTATTTGTACTTAATGGGTAAGTGCTCACATTTCACACTAACACTACCTGAAATGGACAAGAGGATGAGATCTGGGTTATGACATAAAGTCTCAGTATTAAATTCAATTATAAGATTTGTGTTTTAGAAATGACCCCTTGCAGCTATCCTAGCTGCATAGTGAATTATGAGCCAAGGATAACAGTCATGAAGGCCATCAAGCAACAGTTAATAACTATAAACAATGTGTATTAGTCAGCTAGGTGTAGGTGACTCAAGATTTAAAGCACAGTTTTGGCTAATTTAGCTAAGGTAAACCTTATGGGCTTCCAAAATCAGTGGAAAGCATGGCTGGGTACCTTACCACCCTTGAGTTACTTTTGGATATAACGACATCTCATATTTACTTAAAATCAGTTTACTCCATTTTGCACTTTCTTTTATACCATGGGAAGGGGTTGGATATGCGGGAAGAAGAGTTTAAGATACAGCTAATTACTTCTTTTTAACTCACCACCACCAACTCCCTTTTCTGGCCTCCCTTTTCTAGATGTGCTACTCAGCCATGTTTCCGAACTTGACAAGACCACGGTGGCTTCTGTTCATTACGTTATCTGTGTTCAACAGAAAATTTCCTCTTGAGGGTTTGGGGAAGTAAGAAATGAACTGGTAAAAACAAGAGTATGAGGCAAGAGCAAGTTTTGCCCCAAACACAAAGCAAAGACAAACTACTATGTTATTAGGGAAATGTTACAGTGTATTTAGTATTTGTACTTCTCCCAATCTCATT
This sequence comes from Perodicticus potto, assembly GCA_963574655.1. Taxonomy (NCBI): domain Eukaryota; kingdom Metazoa; phylum Chordata; class Mammalia; order Primates; family Lorisidae; genus Perodicticus; species Perodicticus potto. Next base: position 20,384 of record CAUYRH010006543.1, read on the forward strand.
GGTGATATACAGTGCTCCCTCCCATTACAGGAACTCCACAGGTGGCGGATGAAGGCTTGTAACACTAGGTGATGGCTTGGTGAGGTTCCTAGAATCTCTCTAGGAATTTTTCTGGCAAGTCCAGTTTTGTCTGGATGCCTGGAAACTACCCCTTTTCTGCCGCTTTTCCTTTATGAACTGAGCTTTGCCAGGTTACCTCTCCGGGTAGGTAAGAGCTCGTCCCCCTTTCACCTGTTACTCGGAGGGAGCGATCCCGAGGCCGAGCCCTGGGAGGGGCGGCGAGGCCCACCCTGTCAGGACACTGCAAGTCCCGAGTAACGACCTCAAGTCCCGTCTGTGCCGCCCTCCTTGTGTTTCTCGCTCAGGCAGCAGACGCTTCAGTCCCAAGAACACCCACTGACAAGTAAACAACAATGACAATCGTCAGCACTGACTGTCACCGCGGCTCCAAGCCGCTGAGAGAAAGCTGGGCTTGCGCACAGGCGGCGCCTTGGAGAGCTGGCACTGACATCCACTTGAAAAGGGAAGACCCTCCTACCTAGTGGGCCGGCCGCAGAGAATTCTCCTTCCGCCATGTAAATCCTTCGGCATTCAAATCCTTGCTCCCAGTTCTTCACCCAACTCCCACTCTAGCCCCGCCTAGCTGAAGCGGTGCGCAGGCGCAGGGGCGAGTGCGCACTGCCTTCTGGGATTAGTAGTTTTTCTTGGGCGTCCTCAGCTCGGGAAAAGAGGGGAAGGAAGGCGCCAGGGACTACAAGGTCCGGCGAGCGGTGGAGCAGTCGGGAGCAGTGAGGAGGCGGTGCGATAGGGGAATCCCCGACTGCGTCACTGAGTTGGGCGGAGGTGGTGGGGGACTCCGGAAGCCCGGGGCCCCTAGCCCGCGAGGTCTGGACACTGCCGAGGGGGTTCCTGCTACCCTCTTTCCCCCTGTTTTCCCGGGGGCCTGAGCAAGCTCCGCGCGTGTCTGTAGGCGGCGGAAACGGCTGCGGGGACTGTCTCCCTGTAAAGGAGCCTAATTCTCGCCCGTGATGTCTGGGGGCTTCGAGTTGCAGCCGCAGGACGGGGGCCCCCGGGTGGCCCTGGCGCCCGGGGAGACCGTGATCGGCCGCGGGCCGCTCCTAGGAGTAAGTGTGGGAGGAGGCTTGTTGGACCCCGAGAGCCATAGGGTGTCCTTGCTGACTCCTGAGGCCCCGCTCCGCGCCCTGGCCCGGTTCTCCATCGCGCCCAGTCCTGTCTGTCTGGATTTTAGAAGTTTAGGGCAGCAAGTTTTTCAGTCAACTGTAATCAACTCACAAACATTTCTCTATGTTGCGTTTATGAAACAGTGTATTATCATTGACATCTTAGGGATGGCAAACTAGGACCCACAGGCCAAATCCGACCGGATTTTGTATGGGCCCATGAACTGGCAATGATTTTTAAATTTTAAAATGTAAAGAAATAAAAGACCCATTAGTTTTTCAGTTAGAGGAGTTGCTCCAAGTGTTAAGGATATTGGGTCTTCATTAAAGCCTAAAATGTTTACAGTAGTATCAGGCCCTTTAGAGGATGAATGTGGCAGCTGTGATTTTCTCTCTTCTAGGCTAATTCCTTTTAAACCCTGGTCTCTTTTGCACTGTGCGTGGACCTTACTCTTATTATAATGGGATTTTTTTAGTAATATCGGTGGCTAACCCTTAAGTAGTTTTTATGGTGTTCCATTCATTGATGTAAGGAGACTTCATCACCAACTTTTTCAATCCTTTCAAAGCCTTATGAGCCAAGTGTTTTTATTATCCTCATTGTTTAGATGAAAAAATTCAGCCACAAATCTGGTTTTTTGTTGTTGTTTGTTTTAGAGGTAATACAAAAGCTTTTAGATAGGTAGTGTCACTAAACTAATACCCTTTTTTGGGAGATTTAGGAGTTAGAAAATTTGCATATTGCATTCTGGAATTGTATGGATCTCTTCCTAAGTACATTTTCTTTTTTTCTTAACATTCAGCATTTCTTGTTTAACGCTCGCTTTGTGCAGAACATTTTGCAGACCCTAGCACTGTTGGTCATACAAAGATGAATGAGACATGAGCCCCTGTCTTCTAGGTTCTCTTGGGTCTGGTGTGGCAGACCCATGTCAGTGAGCTAACACACGGAGTAAGGAGTGTGGACTGTTATCCTAGTTAACTTTCAGTGTCTAAATGGGATCATTGGTATTAGTCTTAGGGGCCTTCCATGAACAGGAAAAGGAAGGGTAGTTTAAGGCTGTCCTGTGGAAGTAAAGCCTAAAAGAGTGTGTGTGTATGTAATTCTACGTGTATATGTAGTAAAGTTACTGGGAAAGTAGAAGTTCACGTGCTATTTATTTTTTTACAGGGCAAGTGAATATTTAAATGTTTAAATAACATCTTGTTACCTGTCCCCACAATTTATTGACTTATGCAAACATTTGAAAGAAATGTCTGGTTTATTTTTTATTTTTTTTCTCTTTTAAATATGTAGGTTGCAAACTGAATTGAGTATGTGCTTCATTTAGTAATTAAATGTCTGGTGACAAATGACTTTTTTTTTTTTGTGACTAATGACTTTTGACTTGCTTAAGAAATTGTGTCACCAATACAGAGTACCAGAGGTCTGGTTGAAAGATGGATGAAGTTTGGGCCTGTGTTTTCTATGCACGCAACGGGTTGCAGACCCTTTCATTATTTGTAGCTTGTTCTTTTTGTTATAGGCTTGCTAATGTGAGATGAGTCTATCTGGTTTCTGTTTTTAAAAATGGTAAGAAATAGAAAGTTGATAAATTATCTAGTCAGAATTTTGATTTTACTTTTAAAGTAATTATTCCATGATGAGATTCTTTTGCCGTGTTTGGCAGATATTGGAGTGATTATGAATTATACCCTAAATGCCTTGAAGGAAAAATTGGAAAAACAAACTAGTTTGTGGCTTTTTAGGTTTTGAAGCTTACAGATGCATTTGCTTTTTGTCTGTAATGGTTGAGACACAACATAAGGGCTAGTGTTTCAAACAATAGCAATTCCACCGAGGGTTTTTGTTTTTATTTGTTTTTTGTTACATAGTGTGAGAGAGCAAAGTCTTAGTTATAAAGTGGGAAAACTCAGGAAGTTCACTTTAAATTTATATTTAAATGAAATTATTAATATTAATATGGATGATTTTTGAACTCTTATTTAATTGGCTATGTTTTTCTGAGGCAAGTTTCACAAACCTTGATGGCCACATAAGTATAAAGGTTTGTAATTTCAATGTGTAAACCACACAAAGATAAAGGTTTGTAATTTCCACTTGTAAAGGTTGGTAATAATTTCACAATAAAACATCTTCATGTCTTTGCAGTGGTAAGAAAACACAGCAGAGCCAGTGAAATTTAATCTTTCTGTGCAGTACGCTTTCATGTGAGTTATCAGAGAACTCCAGGTCTCTGTTAACTTTACTAGGTTTTAAGTCTGTTTCATGATGAGCATCGATGTAAAGTTTTTACAGGAGGATTATGAGTCTCTAGAGATCTGTCCTGGGTAATAGTAGCCAATCCCAAAGATTACATATTGTATGATTCCATTCATATAACATTACTGAAATGCCAAAATTATAAAAATGGAGGTTAGTGGTTGCCACGGGTTAAGGAAGTGGGCAAGGATCATAAGGAATTAGATATGGTGATAAAATAGTAATATGAGAGATTCTTGTGATGATGGAAATGTTCTGTATCCAGACTATCAGTATCTTTGTTTGATATATTTTGCAGTTTTGCAAGATGTTACCATTGGGGGGTACAGGGTAAATGACACAAAGGGTCTTTCTATATTATATCTTTCAACTATATGTGAATCAACGATTATCTTTAAAAAAATTAATTTAAAAAGGTTTTCCAGTATAGCATTTCAAGAAATAGAATACTGTTAGACCAAATTAATCTTCATGGCTTTTAATTGAAGCTGATTACACTCTTAAATGAAATATGTTTCTGATTTCAAATTTGGTTAAATCTGTTTTGACAGTAAAGATTATGAGACACATTTCTTTATGATCTGTTTTCCTCCAGAGATTATGAGACATATTTCTTTATGATCTATTTTCTTTCAGCATCAGGTATCTACTGAAATTTTCTCAATGTAATTGAATTGACTGCTTCGATGGAAAAGATAAGTGGTCCTGGTTAGGGATGGGGAAGGTCATGGACTGCAGCATAGACTCTTCAGGTGGCATTAGTTAACCACTGGAAAGAAGGTTGTAAGTGTTTCACAACATTTGCACAAAGTAACCACTTCGTGACCTGGAAACCCTGTGCTTTAACTTCTTGTTACAGAATCTTGGCTGTCCTGAAAGCTTTACCTACTTCGTCCAACAGAGGTTTTTTTCCCACCACCTCTTTTATTACACTTACACTAACTGTTTTATTATAAAGAATGTTACAAAGTACAAGGAAGGGGTGTGGAGCTTTCCCCAGTTATGCCAACTTCTAGGAACCTCCACATTGAAGTTATTTGGAAGCTCTCCAAACCTGGACCCCTTTGGATCCTTCTGAAGGCATCATTACTTAGCATGATTGATTATACTATTGGCCATTGGTGATCAGCTTGACCTTTAGTCCCTCTCCCCTCCCTGGAGGTTGAGAAGTAGGGCTGAAAATCCCAACCCTCTAATCCAGCTTTGGTCTTGCTGGAGACCAGTGTTCATCCTGAAGCTACCTAGGGCCTGACAGTTGTCAGTCAACTCATTAGCATACAAAAGACATTAGTGTGGATATTCTAATGATTTTAGGAATTGTATGTCAAGAAGTGAGATTGAAGACCAAATGTGTAATACAATATTGTGTGTGTGTATGTGTGTGTGTGTATATGCATATATCTTTTTTCAAAATCAGTGATTCTAAATTCTCTCCCTCTTCTTACTAATCAACCTGAATATGCTATCTTCTCACATGCTTCCATGCTGTTGTACAAGCTTCTTTCTTTGATAATTTGATTTTGTAGGTAGTATTTGTGTATCTGTATTTTTAAAACTCTGAAAATGATTCTGTTGTGAAGCCAGAATTAAAAACCTCTTCTAGACGAACTAACTAGAATGCTTGATGCAGAATAGCTCTTTAAGAAATGTCTGCTGAACTGAGCTGAATAAGAAATTAAACTATTCAGAATCATTAATTTTCTAGAGTCCCAAGTGGGGCTTTAAACCCACTTTTGTCTTCCTAAGTTCTGCATATGTCTTTTCACACTATATGGCTCTATCACAATATATTAATGATGATGATTGTGTTCTCATACTTGCACAGCATTCACTTCACAAGCAGCATTGCAAGACGAGCAGGTTGGGAGAATCGAAATTTCATTGGCAGCAAACCAGCACAGTTCCATCACATTGGTTAGCAAATCAGCAGCCTTGAATCAGGAGGTCAGAAAGTGTGGAATTTTAAAATCTCTGTGATCCACACTTATCAGTATTGTGGATTAAACAGGTGTTTCGGAGGTATACCGATAACCTAACTACTGTTTATACCATTGTTTTTACAGTAGAATGCATTTAGAAGTCCAAAGAATACTCCCTATCCAGTATATTAGTAACCTTTCAAAGGAAGACTTTTTTTTTTTTTTTTGATAAATTGGAGTCCATGTAGAGAGCTTCTGACCAAAATCAAGTCCTTTTCTTCAAACTTGCTCCATCTTAACATCAGATATTAGCATACAAAATATTGTATATTCATAAACAATATTTATCTACATAAACAGGTTGTATGAAGTAACTTTTGTTCTATTGAAGAATAAGACCAGTTTCTCATCAAATATTATGACTAAGTCTCGGTGTTGATGACTGAAATCTGGAGTGCATGCTGGACCTGTCACTAAGCAGCTGTCTTGATAAGAAAATTTTGTGATTATGTACTTCTTTACTGTAACCAGCCTGGATTCAGTCTGGGTCTTACTTTTAGATCTTATTTACTTGCACAAAAATACAAAGAAAAAATATTGTGAAATTATGCCTGAAATAGATCCCATGCTTCTTCTTTAGGTTTAGGTATTTCCCCATAATACTGGATCACATCTCATACTAGAAGATTTTCTGTTTTTTTCCTACCATGAAAATTTGAATTTGTCCATCTTTTTATTTGTCTATTAATAGAACAAACTAGATAATCTTGGAGAAAATCACTGTAAATTATAAAGATTTAAAAATATATTTATTATGTTTTTGCCCAGTTTTACAAGATTATATGTTTAATGTGAAGGATGTGGAAATTTCACCAAAATCAAATAAGAAGGAAGAAAAAAATAAGCACTTTCAAGTCAATTACCAAGAGATAAGCATTGAGGTTATTTTGACAATTTAAGGTGAACAATATAAATCTAGAGAATTCAATGATAGAGAAGGATGATTTGATGATTTTAGAAAGATATTTGGCTTTGAAATGTCAGGATAAAAGGAAAAGCAACTTCTGTTGACCAAGAAGTAGCAGGTGAGTTCCCAGACACTATTCAGAAAATCATTGAGGAGAAAGGATATCTGCCTGAAGGGAGTTTTAGAGCCCTATTCTGGGGATAAAATGCCACAGAGGACATTTATTATTGAGGAAGGGAAGTGAGCACCAGTATTTAAGGCAAGAAGAGATAGGCTAATCTTACTGTTTTGTGCAAATGCAGATGGTTTTATGATCAGGACTGCTCTTATCTGTTAAAGCTGCTTACCCCTAAGCTTTGAAGGGAAAAGATAAATAAGAGACGCCAATCTTGACTGTACAACTAGAAAACCTGGATGATGAGAAAACTTTTTCTGGATTGATGCATTCTCCTGGGAGTTAGTTAGGAATTATCTTGCCAGTAAGGGACTGCCTTTTAAAGTTTTTTGATACTGGACAATGCTCTGACCACCCAGAACCCCATGAATTCAACACTAAAGGCGTCAAAGTGGTCTTCTTGCCCCTCAATACATGTCAGATTCAGTCTCTAAATCAGGGGGTCATACGGACCTCTCAGTCTCTTTACACATAATACTCTATGGAAAGGATTTTTAAACACTATGGAGGAGAACCTTAATAGAACATCATGAAAGTCTAGAAACATTGCACCATTGAAGATGTCATAGAAAAAGTCATGAAAGCCATCAAGCCTAAAACAAATTCCTGCTGGAGAAAACTCTGTCCAGGTGTTATGCATGACTTTACAGGATTTACAACAGAGCTGATCAAGGAAATTATGGAACAGAGTGTGGATATGGCAAAGATGGTGGAGGGTGAAAGATTTCAAGATCTGGATCTTGGGGAAATTCAAGAACTAAAATATACCACACTAGAGGGGTTAGTAGAAAATGGCTTGATTGAGGCAAGTGCTTCTGAAACAGTGCCATTCAATGAAAACAAGATAGAAGAAGCAGTGCCAAAAACAAATTGGCATTCAATAATCTGGTAGAAGAATTTTGATTATTCAAGACTTCTTTTGTTTTTATGGCATGGACCCTTCTATGATGATAGGTGCTGTAACTAAAGCAGGGTAGAAGAAGGAGGGATTCCTTATAGAAAGATCTTTAGAGAAATTGAAAAATAAGTCAGACAGAAGTTACAATATCTTTCCTGTAAAGTTACAGTGAGTGAGCCTGCCTTTCCTGCCTCCCCTTCCACCTCTACCTTTTCCATCTCTACCACCTTTAAGATAGCAAGACCAATACGTGTTTCTCTACTTCCTCAGCCTACTAACTGTGAAGACAATGAGGATAAAGACCTTCATGATGATCCACTTTCACTTAATAAATAGTAAATATATCTCTTTTAATTTTCTTAATAACATTTTCTTTTTTCTACCTTTCTATATTTTAAGAATACAGTGTATAATAAACATGACACGAAGTATGTGTACTGTATTATCAGTAAGGCTGTGATCAACAGTAGTCTATTAGTAAGTTTTGGGGAGTCAACAGTAATACATGAATTTTCAGCTGTATAGGGGGTTGGCATCACTCAACCCCACATTGTTCAGGGGTCAACTCTGTTGATTTTGTGTCCTGTAACTTTACTGAGTTTGTTTATCACTTCTAAGAGTTGTTTTTTTTTTTGGTGAAGTCTTTAGGTTTTTATAAACACAAGATCTTATCATCTGCAAATAGGGACATTTTGACTTCCTCCTTTTTAATTTCAATGCCCTTTATTTATTTCTCTTGCCTAATTGCTCTGGCTAAGACTTTTAATACTACATTGAATAAGAGTGATGAGAGTAGGGATCCTTGTCTTGCTCTAGTTCTTAGACGATAAGCTTTCAGCTTTTCCACATTCAGTATGATGTTAGTTATGATTCTGCCATATATGTGCTTTATTATGAGGTATGTTTCTTAGATTCCTAATTTGTTGAGTTTTTTAATGCAGAAATATATTGTACTTAATTAAATGCTTTTTCTATATCTATTGAGATAACCATATGATTTTTGTCCTGTGTAATGCTGACATGATATAACATGTTTATTAATTTTTGTATGTTTAAACCATTCTTGCATCCTTGGGATAAATCTCTCTTGATCCTGATATATAATCTTTTTGAGATTCTGTTGCATTAGTTTTGCTAGGATTTTGTTGAGTACTTTTTGAATCTATGTTCATCAGAGGTACTGGCTTGCAGTAGTGTTCTTTATTTCTTGTGTCCTTGTCTGGTTTTGCTATCAGGGTAATGTTGGTCTTGTCTGATGAATTTATAAGAATTACTTCCTCTTTAGTTTTTTGGAGTGATTCAAGAAGAATTGGTTTTAGTTCTTCTTTAAAAGTTTGGTAGAATTAATCAGTGATGCCATGTAGGAATTCCTTTAAGTATTTGGAAGGGTCAGTCTGCTGGTGATGAATTCTTTTACTTTTGCTTATGTGGGACTTTATTTCTTCTTCACTTCTGAAGAATAACTTGACAGCATATAGTATTATTGACTTTTTGTCTTTCTTTCTTTTGGCACTAAATTATATCATCCCATTTGGTCCAAACTTGTAAGGTTTCTTCTGAGAAATCTGCTGTTGGTCTAATGGGGATTTTATTATGTGACTTGATACTTTTTTCTCTTGCTGTTTTTAGAACTTTCTTCTTGTTTTGACTTTTGACATTTTGACTGTAATGTGGCTTGGAGAGGACCTCTTTGGTTGAATATATTTGGGGACTTTTGAGCTTCCTGGATCTGTATGTCCATGCCTCAAGACTTGGTAAGTTTTCAGCTATTGTAAGTTTTCTCCTATGCCTTTTCCTATATCTTCTTTTTCTGGAATTTTCTTTTTTTTTCTTTTTCTTTTTTTTGCAGTTTTTGGCCGGGGCTGGGTTTGAACCCACCACCTCCAGGATATGGGCCCAGTGCCCTACTCCTTTGAACCACAGGCACCACCCCTGGAATTTTCTTAATGCCAACATTTGTTCACATAATGGTGTCCTATAGGTCCCAGATGTTTTCTTCATTTTTTAAAATTCTTTTTTATTTTCTTTTTTTGGGGAGAGGGATCTGAGTTATTTCAAAAGACCTATTTTCAATTCAGAAATTCTTTTTTTTTTGGCATCCCTGGGTGAGCATGAACAAAAACTTTCTTCTGCTTGCTGTAGTCTGTTGTTGATGTTCTTGATTATATTTTTAATTTTATTCATTGCATCAGCTCCAAGATTTCTGTTTGGTTCTTTTTAAATAACATCTATTTTTTGTTAAATTTCTCATTTAGATCATTTTTTTTTCTGATTTTGTTGAATTGTTCTACCTGTATTCTCTTGTATCTTGCTGCCTTCCCTTAAGATCATTATTTTGAATTTCTTTTCTGGCATTTTAAAAACTTCTTTTTTGAGGGGGCTGTTATTAGAGGATTACTATGTTCCTTTGGCAGTGTCATACTCCCTTGCTTTTTCATGTTTCTTATATCCCTATATTATTATCTACTCATTTGGTAGAATAATCACCTATTCTAATTTTATGGACTGGCTTGCTGGGAAAGACTCCTGCAAATGGGTTTATGCTGTCTGTCAGGTGCACTGGCTGAGGTTCACCTGGTAATGTAGTCTCAGTGTCTTCACCGGTAATAACGTGTTAGTGGTATTTCCAATTGGTTCAGTAGCTTAGGCTAGTTTGTGGTTTGGTGGTGGTTTGGCTTTGCTGGAGATGAGATGGGCTTGCCAGCCTGGTTCTCAGTCTGGAGGTATGCACGTAAACACAGTGGGTGGGCTGGCTTAGGGACTGGCTCATTGAGGGTCCAACTTCAGGGCTATTTCTCAGACCCAGTAGGGAGTAAGCATATGGTGGTTTGTTGGCTTGGGGCTGGCTTGCAGGGCATAGGGCCATTGGCCTGTTTTTCTAGCTAGGGGTGCAAGCCTGTGGTAGTCTGATAGTTTGAGATGTGTGTTCATCAGGGACAGGTCTACCAGACTATTTCTCTAACTGGGGATGCAGGTACAATGATTAGGCCTGTTTGGGAGTGGGTCTACTGGGGTATTTCTCTGGCTGGGAGTGTACAGCAGTTTGGCTAGCTTGTGGGTAGGGTAGGGTCACCAGGGGCAGGGCTGCTGGGCTGTTTCTCCAGCTGGGAGCACAGGTATCTGGCAGTTTGACTTTTCCATTGTGCAGAACCAGAGTCATAGCTGACCCTGGATCTGAGTAGCTAGAATCGTTACGTTGCACTTCCCCAGGTATGGTCTTGGTAGAATGATGGGAAAGCCTGAAGGCTGGAGAGACACAGTGGCTCCTGGCCCCCAGAGCAGGGTGCACTCCAGCAGTGACTGATTTTAAGACAGCACTGTGCTGCACCAGCTTGGGTCATGGTGGGGGTGGGAGTGCGCAACATGTGATTCTACTTTGGAGTCATGTGGTTGGATGAATTCTGGGTGGCTCCTTGACTGAGCTTAAAGCTTGCGAAGACTGTGGGTTTCTCCTGTGGTAAGCACTGAAGGTGTCTGCAGTGGCAGTGAAAGCTAGTGCAGGCCTTTCGATTACATTTGCCCAGTTAGAAGTCCCTCTGGCTCCAAGACCAAGAAAGATGAGGTGATAGCTGTCATCCTAGGCCTCTGTTTTTCACAGGGATCTGGCTTTTTCCTTGCTGTACTCCAGAGCTCTCCCTCACATACTCCAGGTGAATTGTAATTCATTTATTGTTTTGGTTCTGTTTTGTGGGGGAGGATAAGCAGTAGGTACCTCTACTCAGCCATTTTCCTGATGTCATTCTTACAAGATAATTTTTATAAAATTAAAGTATTATGTGAGATAATTTTTATCTTAGCCTTTGATTTGTAATATACTTTAAACTGAAAGAAAAAACAACAAACAAACAAATCTAGCCTATTCTATTCTTATATTTATAGGAGCCAGGTTAAGTGGGAACATTGAATTCATGAGATATACCTATCTCTGATATTTAGAACTTTCTCTAGAGAAACATTTTAAGAAAAATTAACTAGTGTTGCTTTTCCAGTAAATACTATATATGGGCAAAAATGAAATGAAAAGTACCATTCTAGTCTATCTATTCAGATTCAGTGGCTTTTCAGCTTTTGTTCTATTGACGTTGTTTTTTAAAATTTTTTAGAATTTTGAGAATAGTAATCCAACAAATGAGTCAGAGAACGTGATTAAATATATGTAAGAATTTCTATTGGTAGCATAAGAAAATATGGATTTTGACTTCAATAAATGCCAAACATAAATATTTGGTAACAAAGAAATCATAAACAGTTCTTTTACATTTTCATGTCTTTATCATTTCTTCTTCCACAATCTTCATGTCTTCAAAATAGAGAAAGGACATGAATTTTATTATTCTTCATTACATTATTTCACCCCCACCCCCCAGTGGTAAGACAGAATTTATTTACAGAAAAGAATACAGAAAACACTAAAGCTCCTGGTAGAGGGAGAGAACTCAAGTAGGGAGAGAGAAGCTCTCTCTGTTTCTCTCCCAGTCTTTCCCTGTATCCTCCTTTAGGTCTTTAGTCTCAGGGTATATATAGGTGTATGGGTTCCTTGGCCAGGAAACGAATGAATACGTTCCCTTCCACCAGGGGCAAGGTGAATGAATGTATCAATGAATGGATATAGTCCATTCATGGAATTGAGGCCTAGGAAATTCACAAGAAATTGACCTAGGCATAGGAAATGGGGGGTTCCACATTTAGTCCTAAGTGTAAAGTGAAGGCGACACCAAGGCACAGGTGTCTCCTCGGCAGTTGTCCAGCCTTTTTGGCTATTGGAGCCTCCGGTGGGGGTTGGAGGTCCCCCTCCTTGCCTGTCATCCAGCCCTCTGGTTCCTCAGCTGGCTGCCGCAGCACGAACACCACCAAGGAGGAGGCGGCAGGTCCGCCAGCTCCGCTGACCTGGCTAGGGTGCCAAATGTCCTGCATCAATTCTCCCTCTTCGAGTAGAAACTCTAACTGCTGTTAGGGAAAAGGGGCGAAGACTCGCTCTAACTGCTTCCTGCTGGATCGGGCGATGACAGAAGGGGGCAGTTAGGGTTTCTCCAGAGGGAGAGTGATATAGGGGTTCATGGACTGGAACCATCTTTATTGCGTGTGGCTTGATGACATTTCTGGAAAACATAAATCTGATTAGTATAATCAGTAATAGGCAAAGGTAGAGCAGCATCAGGTCAGAAGCACTTATTCAGTGATGCTAAAAGAAAATCATATTAGGATTTTTCTTGCTGTTTCCTAAATAATAACTTCAAACTTTCTTTTGGCTCACAAGTGTAAGTGGTCTGTGGTTGGCTGTCTTCATTGCCTGCCTCCGTAGAAGATGGAGGGTTCCAGGACTTTGCTCGTGAATGATGTATGCCGGAATCGACTCCTATAACTTTAACAGTAGAAGAAGACAAGATAACAGGAAAGGGGACTTCCCAAGTTGGGGTCAGGGAGGGTGAATTAGAGGGAGGAGTTTTGATCATGACTAGATCTCCAGGAGGGAAAAGTT